>JAKVIS010000420.1:0-74814 GCA_033119425.1 Bufotes viridis | reverse complement strand
AATCATATGACCCTGGCCGACAGGCTGGCCTGTAATGCCTCGCAGTGAGCCTGACAGCCAATCAGGAGGGAGAACACAGGCGGGTCTGTTAGGCACTATGTGATCTTCCAAGCAGAGATGCCATTCTGAGCTCAGCCACAGATGTGACAGGACGTGTTTGTCACAAACACAACAGTTAACATAGTAACATAGTATATGAGGCTGAAAAAAGACATCTGTCCATCCAGTTCGGCCTGTTATCCTGTTGATCCAGAGGAAGGCAACAAAGCCAATTTTCCTCACTTTAGGGGGAAAAAATCCTTTCCGACTCCAATCAGGCATCAGAATAAGTTCCTGGATCAATGACCCTTCTCCAAAAATCTCATATATATAACCTGTAATATTATTACACTCCAGAAATACATCCAGGCCTCTCTTGAACTCTTTTAGTGAATTCACCATCACCACCTCCTCAGGCAGAGACTTCCATAGTCTCACTGCTCTTACCGTAAAGAATCCTCTTCTATGTTTGTGTAGAAACCTTCTTTCCTCCAGACGCAGAGGATGTCCCCTCGTCACAGTCCTGGGGATAAATAGTTAAGGGTGTATTAGACACCCTGATCACGCAGACGATTCTCAGGAGGGAAGATTTGCCTCCTTGCTTGCTGAGGAGACTGCTGCTATTACATGCAGTGATCTCCTCAGCAACATAGGGAGAAGCGATTGCGATGCCATCGTTCGTCCCCATGGTTTGCCGGCGGCAGATCGTAATTAGACAGCACGATCTGCCGCCGACAAATCCTGATCTGTCAGCAGGACCTGTGATGACGTCACATCACATGGTCCAATCACATGGTCCATCACGGACACGTCATCACAGGTCCTTTACAGGTCCTTTAGACTACAGCTAATGCTTGAAGACAGAAGAGAGATCGCCAACTACGCGATCAAGTGGCTAAGGTGAGTTAAGTTTTGTATTTTTAACTCCTTAATCAACATTCTACAAAGAATTCTGTATTGAGAATGTTATTATTTTCCCTTATAACCATGTTATAAGGGAAAATAATAAATTCTCCAGAATACTCTACCCGAAACTGGACTTCAGTGATGAAGTCCGGCTTCGGGTCTGGGTACCAAACATGGCGATTTTTCCAACGCGCGTGCAAAACGCCTTACAAAAGTTTGCACACGTGCGGAAAAATCGTGCATATTCCCGCAACGCGTGTGAAAGAGGCCTTACTCTGCAAGAAGATAGCTAACGAGTGTTCGTATGAATGCTAATTAGCAATCATCGGGCAGAAAATCTGCCCGTCTTTAGACACACAAAACCATTATAGGGTCTTGCATGGGCCGTGTAGGGAATGTGAAGAAGTTATATTTGGGGAAGAAAGCGAGTCTGGATCAAACAAAAATATCTATGGTTAGCAGAGGAGGAGGGGGGTCTCTCCCTTACTGTTATGCAGGGACCCAGAAAGATAGCTTCAGTATTTTGGAAACCGGATATTTGGGAGTACTGGGGAAAAAATGACCGATAAGTAGAATGTTGCAAAAGGTATGGAATAAAATTAGAAAGATATTTGGCCTATCTCAAGCTCTTCATTACACTCCATTATGGCAGAATGTTATTTTTTGTCACTGGAAGATTATACATTTTGGGAATAGAGGGGTATAGTGATGGTGTCACATCTAGTTACACAAGGGAGGATAAAGTCACTTGAGGAGCTGTGTGCAGGGGAAGGGGTTGATAAATTGACCGAGTTTAGGTACGCATAATTAAAACACGCATATGATTGCACAAATAATAAGGCCCCTTTCACACGGGCGTGATTTCCGCGCGGGTGCAATGCGTGAGGTGGACGCATTGCACCCCCACTGAATCCGGACCCATTCTTTTCTCTGGGGCTGTGCACATGAGCGGTGATTTTCACGTATCACTTCTGCGTTGCGTGAAAATCGCAGCATGCTCCAGTTTCTGCGTTTTTCACGCAACGCAGGCCCCATAGAAGTGAATGGGGCTGCGGGAAAATCGCAAGCATCCGCAAGCAAGTGCGGATGCAGTGCGATTTTCCCACATGGTTGCTAAGCGACAGGACCTGATCTTCATTATTTTCCCTTATAGCATATGATTGCACAAATAATAAGGCCCCTTTCACACGAGCGTGTCCGGATTAGGTCCGGATTAGGTCCGGATGCGTTCAGTGAAAACTGTGCGATTTCACAGGCAAAGCCATTCAGTTTTGCCTGCGATTGCGTTCAGTTGTTCAGTTTATTCTGCGCGGGTGCAATGCGTTTTGACCCGTTTTTCACGCGCGTGATAAAAAACTGAAGGTTTACAAACAACATCTCCTAGCAACCATCAGTGAAAAACGCAACGCACCCGCACTTACTTGCGGATACAATGCGTTTTTCACGCAGCCCCATTCATTTCTATGGGGCTAGGGATGCGTGAAAAACGCAGAATATAGAACATGCTGCGATTTTCACGCAACGCACAAGAGATGCGTGAAAAAAAACGCTCATGTACACAGACCAATTGAAATGAATGGGTCAGGATTCAGTGCGGATGCTATGCGTTCACGTCACGCATTGCACCCGCGCGGAAAACTCGCTCGTGTGAAAGGGGCCTAAGAGATATTTATTTTGTTACAATTGCAAAGAGATAAGGCACAAATATATAAAAGGATTAGGAAGGATGATTAAATTTAAGAGTGAGAATAAGGCTAGGTTCACACGACGGCATTTGACGCGCAACATTTTGTTGTATTAATGGCGCGCAATCATTTTTATAATGGAAGTCTATGGTGTGGCATTGCAACATGCGACATGCTGCAACTGCGACGCGATAGTCGCAAAAAATCCATTCAAGATGGGTTTT
Source organism: Bufotes viridis (assembly GCA_033119425.1). NCBI lineage: Eukaryota > Metazoa > Chordata > Amphibia > Anura > Bufonidae > Bufotes > Bufotes viridis. Next base: position 71,960 of record JAKVIS010000420.1, on the reverse strand, counting down.
TTAAAAGGGGCCTTACATTATTTAGTATGGCGCTTAAAAGTGGAGAAAGAAAGAAAGTAAAAAATTCTAAAGAAATAATAATAATTAAAAAAAAGACAAGATAAAGTATGAGTCCTAGGAGACCTCAGAGTGTCCAATTTTCAGGACAGTTGGAGCTTTTGTGACTCAGGATGAATTTATTCCTTCCCAAATCAAATCTTCTGACCGCTCTGTCAGAAATAGACCCGAAACAAATTTCAAGAAGATTGCTCAAATCTAACTTTAATGTAATTATTTGGCAATTATATTATAGAAATATAAACAGTAAAGCAGTAAACCCTGATCAATACAGAGACGAGATCGCCTTACGAGCACATAATGCTCTATTGTGTTAGGCCGTGCCAGAAGAAAGCTGAGACGCCATCCTGGAAAGCTACGGTGGCAACTTAGAGGCTGATGAGGTTTTCATTCCAGGCAAACCAAACTTACAGTACAAAGGGCCAACTAACAGCATTCTTCACACAAGGAAATCTCATCCGCCGGCATTGTGTTATCTCTCAGAATAGAAATCATTCGTTGTAGTTAATTATTAACAGTACGGGGTCAAATACAATCTCTCTGCACATGGTGTGAAAAGCAGAAGGAAGCAGCATCACGAGCAGAACAACGAGGTTGTGGTCACAGCCGGGCCCTGAAACCTTATGGGTAGAGATGAGCGAACTTTAAAAAAAAGTTTGGCGTTCGGCTTTCGGGTTATGGTAAGTCGCGCATCCCGTTATGGATTCCACTATCGCGGCATATGAAATCCATAAGGGGCGGCTTCCACCAACCCGAACTGTTGAACAGCCGAAAGACCTGGCGTGATGTCACCGTCATGTGATCAGTGCAGGGGGCGTGGCTCAGCACTGGATTTGATCCCCTGCTGAGCCACGCCCCCTGCACTGATCACATGACGGTGACGTCACCCCAGGTCTTTCGGCTGTTCAACAGTTCGGGTTGGTGGAAGCCGCCCCTTATGGATTCCATATGCCGCGATAGTGGAATCCATAACGGGATGCACGACTTACCATAACCCGAAAGCCGAACGCCAAACTTTTTTTTAAAGTTCGCTCATCTCTACTTATGGGACCCAAAAAGTGATGGTTGGGTACCCTGTTACAATGGTAATGGCAATTGTCCCAGGAATATGCCTTAGGAGACCCTCACTCATCTTTAGTTGTTCTTCCTCCCCTGCATTGCCGCTCTGGTATCTGGGGGCTTTTTCATACAGCCTCCTGCTTTCTGGCAAGTTTTAAAAAATCTTTCAAAAACCCTTTAATACATTACAAGGCACATTCAGGGGTGGACTGAGCATCCAAACATTCAGGCAATGTCCAAGGACCTCTGGCCAAAAGCCAGCCCATGATTGAAGTATACTAACCCAGTAAGGGCGGGCCTGTTTTAGGCCTTGAAGGGGTTGTCCAGTTTTGGGACTTAAACTGGTGACAGCAGTGTATTGTGAATGTTGACAAAATCATACTCACCTGCTCCCCGACACTCCGTTCTAGCTCCCGGAGTCCCTTCTCATCTTGTCAACTTTCAAATGGATGAGCTCACATATGCCACTGCAACCAATGACTGGCCTCTGAAGGGACGACTCCTCAAGCAGCATGTGACCCGGCAGTGACATGTAGTTTGGAGACATATCACTGCTGAGGCCAGTCATTGGCTGCAGAGATGCACCTGACCTTGTCTGTCGAGAAGTTTACAGGACTGGTACCAGAAGACCACTGATGGGACCCAGGGAGCCAGAAAAAATTGGCAGGGAGCAGTTAGGTATGATTTTTTTTTCAACAGATACAACACACTGGTGCCACCAGTTAGAAAAAAAGTTCCAAAGCTGGACAACCCTTTTAGGGTATAGACACATAGTCAGTTTTTCTGATGCAGTTTTGGAAGCCAAAATCAAGAGTGGATCATAAAAGGAAAGAAAGTATACAGGACAGATAGGCCCCTTTCACACGGGCGTGATTTCCGCACGGGTGCAATGCGTGAGGTGGACGCATTGCACCCGCACTGAATCCGGACCCATTCATTTCTATGGGGCTGTGCACATGAGCGGTGATTTTAACGCATCACTTCTGCATTGCGTGAAAATCGCAGCATGCGCTATATTTTGCGTTTTTCACGCAACGCAGGCCCCATAGAAGTGAATGGGCTGCGGGAAAATCGCAAGCATCTGCAAGCAAGTGCGGATGCAGTGCGATTTTCCCGCATGGTTGCTAAGAGACGGGACCCGATCTTTATTATTTTCCCTTATAACATGGTTATAAGGGGAAATAATAGCATTCACAATAAATGCCATAACTTTTTAAATTCTCAGTGGTACTATGAGGACTTGTTTTCCCTGAGCTATATTTTTAATAGAACAATTTTGGGGTACATATAATTCATTGACTAGCTTTTGCTAATTGTATTTTTTTTTCCCGGAACTAACTGTTCCACCATTTTTCCCTTGCTTACCGTGTGATAAAAATAACAAGTTAAACCTATTCCATGAACCAGTAATAATACATAGTACTTTTAGGTTGATAAAAACATGTTTTATAGAATTAAGTCATTTTTGTGTCCCTGCATTCCTAGCGCCTAATAGGCAGAAGCTCATGTCAGACCCAGGTGCTATGGCAACCAATTAGCACCCACAGGGTGCCAATGGGCTGGGTGAGGACCTTAGATGTCATGGTCTCATTTGACTACAGCATGCAGGGGTTAAATGTTCCCCATAAGTTAGCTTCCCAGATCCCTGAGAAGTTTATACTTATTTATCTCCCCCTGCTTATATTGCACCAGCATATTCGGTGGCGCTGTACAAAGATTGTTATCAGTCACATCAGTTCCTGTGGGGTTCACAATCTAATTACCCTACATGTGTTAAGACCGGTTTATTGACCTGTATTTGTGGGAGGGGCGATGATGACTATATCTGGCCGGGCGTCCCCTCCCTCAGAGAACGTCGTCTCCAGTGTATGGTGTGGGAGCTCTACATACCGTCCTCAGGGAGCAACAAGGGTGCAGCGCTACACGGCAGTTCCAGGCCCCGACTTTCTACGGTCCAGATAAGTAGCTGCCTCATCCAGCAGCATCGTTGCTTTAAGTCCGGCCGGCGGTGTGTCGGCTCCCCGGGTCTACCAGGGAGACACGCTCTTCTCCCCACGCGGCATGACACGTAGGGTGCAGGGCACAGTGTGTGCCCGCTCGATAAAGTATTGCACAGGCCGCTGTGCTGTTAGATAGGCAGGGGGGGAGGGGCGGACAAATTGGGCTTCAGCATGTTGTTTCTATCCAGGGGGTGCACAGGTGAATTCACTCAGCAATGGGGAGTAGTAAGGTTCAAAAAGGGTGTGTGTTAAAAAAATATATATATATCTATCCATATTTCTCTTTTATTCCAGAGGTATACAGTAAGTCTCCTAGTTTCCTGAGGCCACATCGAACTCAGGTTTTTCTGCCCTTTTATGGCCCCCACTGGCAGGGGCGTAGCTAACGGCTCATGGGCCCTGGTGCAGGAGTTCAGCTTGGGCCCCCCTTCCCTCAGTGCCTTGTGTGTCTTCTTATGCGGCACAAGGGTCTTTGGGCCCCCTCAGGCTCCTGGGCCCGGTAGCGACTGCTACCTCTGCACCCCCTATAGCTACGCCCATGCCCACTGGCTAGCTGGTGGGTGGACGAGTGAGGTTGGTTGATCCCGGGTTCCACAGATTTCAGCGTTGGTTGAACTTTATCCTATAATGGAAACTGTGCATGCAGGGGGTCGGGATGGGCTGGTTACATGGTGTATGTTTATGTCAATGTCGCGGTCATGGATATTTGATTAACGGCTTGGTCCAACTGATATCTTTTGTTAGGCGTCAGGTGCTTCGCTCGTTACTACACCAAATTCGTTACACACATTCATGTACCCGAATCTAAAATATAGCAGGCGGTGCCCTGTCCCGAGCTAATTCTCTTTCACAAGTTTCCCGAAACGGACGTCTACGGTGCCACAATGCCTCGGTACGCTTCACTACTTCCGATCCCATTACCCTGGCTGCAGCTCGCTCGTTGGTAGCCAAATCACAATTGGAGGTTGTAATAAAGCTCTTTGATCGAGTTTGTTGTCCTTTTTGGCCCCCTTCAGGCATCCCTTCAGCGTCGCGGTTCCGGCATAATTCTAACCGCTTTTAGGTATCCAGTAGGTAGGGGTCATTCCTTCATGTTTAAGCCCCGACCACAAATATAACATGGGGCAAATGTCGTAGGAGAGCAATAAATCTATCTTTTTTTGAAGTATTGGAGGAAACCGGAGAACCCGGAGGAATCTCATGCAAATCTGATGACTAGAGATAAGCAAATTTCATATTTTGAAATTCGTTCACGCTTTGTTTACTAGTAAAAGGTGAATTGCGTTATCGATTCCGTTACCACGGGCCATAAAGCAATTATATGATGGAATGCCTTTAAAGGCCTTTATTCGTTCCTTCATAATAGAAGTCTATGGGCTGCAAAACAGATCTGTTCTGTTTCCGTTATGCGGGGGAGTCCTCATAACCTAAAATTCGCTCATCTCTTAGGCCTCATGCACACGACCGTATGTGTTTTGTGGTCTGCAAACCACGGATCCGCAAAACACGGAAGCTGGTCCGCGTTCCGATCCGCAATTTACGGAACGCGGGCCTTTGTGGTAATGCCTATTCTTGTCCGCAAAACAGACAAGAATAGGACAAGCTCTATTTTTTTTTTGCGGGGCCACGGAACGGAGCAATGATACGGACAGCACACAGAGTGCTGTCCGCATCTTTTGCGGCCCCACTGAAGTGAATGGGTCTGCGCCCGAGCTGCAAAATATGCGGCTCGGACGCGGACGAAAACAACGGCCATGTGCATGAGGCTTAATGGTGACAACAATCAAACTGCTGCCAACATGGAAGGAGGAAGAAGCTTATTGAGTTTAGTGGCACATACAACTATATTTTTTGGTTTTGAGCAGATTAAAAGTGGGGATGAGCGAACCCGAACCTCACCGGGTTCGGGTACAGAAGGAATTCCATTATAGATTCGGTTACAACGAAATTCGTGACTGAATACCTTTAAGAGGCACTCCGTTTTGATCCATCATAATAGAAGTGTATGGCCAAGCGTAACGGAATTCCTTCTGTACTTGAACGCCAAACCCGAAAAGGTTGGGTTCGCTCATCCCTAATTTAAAGTCCTTTTTCACCGACTGATAAAGAGGCCAATTATTGGGGATAAGAATTTAGGGTACGTTCACACGCCGCCATTTGTCACGCGACAATAAGTCGCACTATTGTCGCATGACAATTTTTATAATGGGAGTCTATGGTGTCACATTGACATGCGACATACTGCGACGCGATAGTCGCAAAAAATACATTCAAGATGGATTTTTCTCTGACTGTCACATCGCAGCATGTCGCAATGCGACACCATAGACTCCCATAATAAAAATTGTCGTGCGACAAATGTTGCAGTGAAGTTGTGCCCTATATTGTCATGTGAACGTACCCTTATAGACATGCTTTTTCCCGATAATTGGTCTGTGTAAAAGGTGCCGGCAATCACCAGATTACGAACAAACGCTTGTTCATCGGGTGATCCAGTCTTTGCACTGGCACCTAAAGACATTTTTTTGGTGCCGCAGATCGTGCTGGGTAAACAGCAATCTGCTGCCCAAGAACAATGGCTTTCTGTTGTAATAAGCAATCACTTGTACCAATACAGCAGACATGATTGCCGCATGATTGACGTGTTCCCAATAATTGCCTAAAACATCAGTCTGTGTAAAAGGACCATTATTAGACTCTTTTTTTTAGAGTGTGCCCTATTGAATATTCACTTGGAACATATTTATTTCTGGTAGGGTTAACAGCGGAGTATGAGATTATTGCCTATTACATATGCCCTGTCGGGGTACGGATACTATACGGGCATTGATTTACACCCTAATGACATCAGTTAACTGATTCATTTAGATCCATTTTGGGCAGGGCAACTGACCTGGAGAATTTTTTTTTATTTCTTGCCATCCTAATAGGGTTATGAGGAACTGTTCCTATCTGCTGTATGTACAACAGCTAAGCACTTCTTACAGTGTCTACTGTACTTACCTGCAGTCATTTTTTAACTCATCATACATTTACAGAGTGCTGGATTTCCTTTTTAGCCATATCACATTTTCTGTCCTTTTAATTTCAAAAGGTAATTGTCTAAAAAACAAAGGTCACCAGCTGGAATCACAGTCGGCAAACTCAAACTGCTACCAGTCTTCCTCAGTCCGAATACCAGGAGAATCGGTAGAAGCCAATTCCGCAAACAAAGGGTTAATCCAGAAAACAGGCTACCGTCAGTTACCAGGAGGTCAAGTGCAGTAGTAATGAGTAGCACAAAGCGAAGGAGACAAGATGCAACAAAATCACAGACACCTGCACACTTAACCCATAGGACACCAGCGCCGTAACTGTACGTCACTGGGAGCTGTGTCTGAAATCCCAGCACCGTACAGCTACAGCACGCTGATCGGGCGGGCGCAAAAGCTGCACCCTGCCGATCAGCAGCAGGGGTCCAGCAGTCACTGATAGTCGGACCCCTGCTTTATGGGCCGGCATCAGTGAAAACACTGATGCCGGCGCATTAACCCTCGCAACGCCAGGGTCAGCGCTGACTACGGCATGTGTGGTATCCCTATTGGGTCCCAGGGTCCATCGGGTCCCCATGCTGCGGTGATGGGGACCCCTATGGCGGGGAAGGCAACCCGATGACTTACAGTTAATGCATTACAATACAGATGGATTGTATACATCAGGTGAACGCCGTAAAAAAAGAAAAACAATGCCAAAACAGCATTTTTCTGGTCATCTTGCCTCACAAAAAGTGTAATACCAGGCGCTCAAAAAGGCTTATGTAGCCCATGGTACCAATCAAACCAGCATTTCATCCCCCAAAAAATGAGACCCTACCTAAGACAATCGCCAGAAAAATAAAAAACATATGGCTCTCAGAACATGGCAACACAAAAAGAAGATTTTATGCTATTCAAAAATGCTGGGTAAAACTTAACAAAAAAAAAAAAGATAGACATATTATGTATCGCCGCCTACGTAACAACCTGCTCTATAAAAATATCACATGATATACTCTGTCAGGTGAATGCTGTAAAATAAATAAAAACTGTGCCAGAACAGTCATTTTTTGTCACCTCGCCTTACAAAATGCATATTATTGTGTGATCAAAAAGTCATTTATACCCCAAAATAGTACCAATGAAAACGTCACCTCATCCCGCAAAAAATGAACCCCCAAATAAAACAATCACTCAGAAAAATAAAAACCAATGGCACCCGTAAACCAATCCATCAAAATCTGCGCTCCAAAAGCCATATGGCGCTCCTTCCTTTCTGAGTCCTGCCATGTGCCCCCACAGCAGTTTACCCCCACATATGCGTATTGCCGTATTCAGGAGAAAATGGGTAACACATTATGGTTGCTTTTTCTCCTGTTACCCCTTGTGAAAATTAAAGATTTGGGGCTAAAAGCAACATTTTATTGAAGGAAATGAAACTTTTCATTTTCACAGCCAAGTGTTTCTAAATTCCGTAAAACGCTTAAGTGCTCAGTACACCTCTTAATATATTCTTTAAGGGGTGTAGTTTACAAAAGTGGGTCACTTTTCGAGGGTTTCTACTGTAGGGGTACGTCAGGGTCTCTTCAAATACAAAATGGTGCCCAAAAACCATTCACGCAAAATCTGCCTCTGAAATCCATATGTGCTTCTTTCCTTCTCACCATTGCCACATGCCCCTACAGCAGTTTACCACCACATATGGGGTATTTCTGTAAACGGCATCAGAGTAATGTATATTAGGGTTTATTTTGCTGTGAACCCTTACTGTGTTGCAATAAAAAATTAGTTAACATACAAAATCTACCCAAAAAACAGAATTTTGAAATTTTACCTCCATTTTCCTTTAATTCTTGTGGAACACCTCAAAGGTTAACAAAGTTTGTAACATTAGTTTTGAATAATTTGAGGGGTGTAGTTTATAATATGGGGTCATTTATGGGTGGTTTCCATTACGTAAGCCCCTCAAAATCACTTTATAACTGAATTGGTGCTTAAAAAATGGCTTTGGAAATTTTGTTGAAAAATTGCTTCTAACCTCCTAAAAAAAAAATGACATTAACAAAATAATGCCAACATAAAGCAGACATGTGGGGAATGGTGATTGATAACTAATTTAAGAGGTATTACTATCTGTCTTAGGGCTCATGCACACGGCCGTTGCCCCGCCGTGGCCATATTGCGGCCCCGCATATGGCGGTTCCGCAATTCACGGGGCCATGTGCACCCCGCATCATGGATATGGACCCATTCACTTGAATGGGTCAACAAACCTGGAGATGCGGAATGGAAGCACGGCTCAGAACCCCACAGAAGCACATGTTCTATTTTTTTGCGGTGCGGATGGATCACAGACCCATTTAAGTACAGTGGGTCTCAATCCGTCCCGGCCTCCGCATGGACGTTGCCCGTGCATTGCGGTCCCCAATGCACAGAACGGCTGCATAACGGCCATGTGCATGAGCCCTTTTTTTGGTGAATTTTGGATTCTTTTAAAAATAAAAGGTGAAATATATCGACTCAAATGTACCACTTTCATGAAGTACAATGTGTCACGAGAAAACAATCTCAGAATAGCTTGGATAAGTAAAAGCATTCCAAAGTTATTACCACATAAAGTATCATGTCAGATTTGCAAAAATCGGCCTGAGATTTAAGGTGAAAAGTGGCTTGATACTGAAAAGGTTAAACACCCTGCCTAGCTCTGGGATTGGACAATGTCAGTAACTGATTGGCTCGACTTCCAGCCTCACTAGTAGGTCAACAAGCCTGGTCAGCATGGCAATCCTCCCAGCACAGCCATGCACTGTACTTTGGCTGGTAAACTCCTGACACTTATACTTCCATAAAATATCTATACAATATCTCAAAATAATACCGCTACCCTATTCCATTCCTTTCCAAAATAATACCTACCATATACCATTCCTTTCCAAAATAATGGTCTCATACAGTGATCACATGATATCACATATAGATATGTACAGAGCAGCAAATTCACTCACAGCCACACAGTCCTCTCCATTCTTCACTTACCATTTGGTGTAAATAAACTTCTGTTGGTCCCGTGCTCAAGGTTAGGCCTGGGCAATTGCCTAATTTCCACCCCTGCATACCAGCCCTGTTTATATGACCCGTTTGGATTCATAAGATGAAAGGGAGCATGACTGCGGAATTAGACTACACAGGGTTTGTTAGTAGTCTATAACCCTAGAGACACATAGGTCTTCATCAGAGCTGTATACACAAAATGGTAGGAAATTTTATTTTAAAAGTTTTTTCAGTTTACAAAAGGTGGACACAGCCCGGTTTACAAAAGGTGGACAAAGCCCAGTTTACAAAGGTAGACACAGCCCAGTTTACAAAAGGTGGACACAGCCCAGTTTACAAAGGTGGACACAGGCCAGTTTACAAAAGGTGGACACAGCCCAGTTTACAAAAGGTGGACACAGCCCAGTTTACAAAGGTGGACACAGGCCAGTTTACAAAAGGTGGACACAGCCCAGTTTACAAAGGTAGACACAGCCCAGTTTACAAAAGGTGGACACAGCCCAGTTTACAAAGGTGGACACAGGCCAGTTTACAAAAGGTGGACACAGCCCAGTTTACAAAAGGTGGATACAGTCCAGTTTACAAAGGTGGACACAGGCCAGTTTACAAAGGTGGACACAGCCCAGTTTACAAAGGTAGACACAGCCCAGTTTACAAAAGGTAGACACAGCCCAGTTTACAAAAGGTAGACACAGGCCAGTTTACAAAGGTGGACACCGGCCAGTTTACAAAGGTGGACACCGGCCAGTTTACAAAGGTGGACACAGGCCAGTTTACAAAGGTGGACACAGCCCAGTTTACAAAGGTGGACACAGGCCAGTTTACAAAGGTGGACACAGGCCAGTTTACAAAGGTGGACACAGCCCAGTTTACAAAGGTGGACACAGCCTTTAAGGGTTGGCCATTTTCCAGTTATTGTTAACCAATGTGTTTGTAAGATAGGTATATGGCACTTACTAATATAGTATTTGTTGAAATTCTGCACCATTCTGTATATTTCATAAGGCTACAAAATCGTTTGTGCTGTCCACACAGAGGTCCTGTCCATAAAATGGCTGCTGGTTGAGGGTCATGTGACCAGGAAAAACACCTCCATGTGATTTGCCTGGTCACATGACCCTCGATCAGCAGCCATTTTATGGACAGGACCTCTGTATAGACAGCACAAAAGACTTGAACATGGGGCATACCTTATGAAATATAAAAAATGGTGCAGAATGTCGACAAAGACTATATTAGTAAATGCCATATAATGCTCTTAATCATTTTGATACTGATGACCTATCCTCAGGAGTATCTGACTTTGGATTCCTATTTTAAAATGTTTTTAAAGTCCTAGAGTCGTTACCTTTTGCGTATACCCAGTCGTTGCCTACTGAACATTTTACTGATATGACCCAGTGCAAAGTGTGTACGTGAACCGAACGTAGAGTCTGTGTGTCTCGGGCATTACCAAAGGGTCCTGTACCTGTTTATGTCATTACATTTCAAGTGAGATCATAAATCCAACAACTGGTTTCATATAAACATTACTGGCCGATTATGCAAATCACTGTTTCATTAATTAATACTCGGCTTTAACGGATCCTCCGCAGATTTTCCCATTGCTATTCTTAGTTAATTTTGGCCTAAATCGCTGGCTGCTTAGTTGCTAACTCGGAGAGCGAACTCTTGGAAGCAGACGTCAGTGCGTGCACAGGGAATACCCTACTGACTTTCTGATGCCTTCTGAATTGGCTCTGTAGATTGCAGCTCCTAGTATAATGATGTTGTTTGTTAATAGAAGGGAAATTTTGGATAGCATTCATCCAGCAGATCCTCAGCTCAAATCCATCGGTCGTGATTTGCAAGCTGTAGACTGCCATTTCAAATGTGCTCATTTTGTTGCCGAATTAGGCTATTTTCACAATAGCGGCAGGGGAGTCTGTCAGGCTGTGCCGGCGGGTGAACTGCCTGTCGGATCTGTACTGCCGCTAGTTTACATGTGCCCCCGGACTGCTGCTCCGTGCCCATTGACTATAATGGGGACGAGGGCGGAGTTCCGGCGGAAGCACGGCAGTGCACAGCGAGATCCTGATCAGTCTGAAAAATGCATTGCAATACTGGATCCGTTTTTCCGGTGTCATCCGGAAAAAGGATCAGGTATTTATTATTTTCACATTTTTAAAGGTCTGCACATGCGCAGAGCAGAAGACCGGATCCGTCAATTCGGTAATTTTAATGCCGGATCTAGCACTAATACATTTCAATGTATTAGTGTTCCGGAATTTTGTCCAGAGATAAAACTGCAGCATGCGGCGGTATTTTCTCCGTCCAAAAAACGTACAGTGACTGAACTGAAGACATCCTGATGCCTCCTGATTGGATTTCTCTCCATTCAGAATGCATAAAGATAAAACTGATCAGTTTTTTTTGCGGTATTGAGCCCCTAGGACAGAACTTGATGCCGGAAAAGTTTACAGCAAGTGTGAAAGTACCCTTACCCTAGGTACACACCTAAGCGTTTTACAGCTCGTTCAAACGCGCTGTAAAACGCACAACATGTGGAAAGCCATGCTTCCCTATGGGCATGGTTCACATTTGGGCGTTTTACAGCGCGTTTGAACGCGCTGTAAAACGCCCAACGCCCAAACAAGTACATGAGCTTCTTTGGGGCGTTTTAACGCGCCTATGGACAATGATGCCATAGGGGAGAATCACTGAATCGCGCGTATGACGCGCGTTTCTTAGTTACAAAAACGCGCGTAAGACGCGCATCATACACGCGATTCAGAAACGCCTAGGTGTGTTCCCAGCCTTAATGCTACAATTCTGTGCATCAGGATTTTCTGGCTCGCTTCTTGCCTCCGGTTTGTTGTGTGCGCTGAGCCCCCCCTCTTACACGCAGCCTCACATGCACGGTGAGGGAGAGATACTGCAGCTGTCTTAGATTTCATGCCTTACAGTAGATAGATTTTTTGGTTACTGAGATGGTCTCTACATCTAGGTGTTCCAGCGCCATTTTTAAAACAGATAGCCCGCTGACCCATACAAGTCAATGCAGCTATTCACACATCTGCTTTTTCACAGACTCATGTGCCCAGTCTGAGAATTCCACCACAGGTCCTACTCTTGTCTTTTTTTGTTGAAGAGAATAGCCCTTTCTATTCATGGGTTGAGAATAAAATGGAACACAAACATTTATTTTTTTTGTGGGCAGAAAATAGGAAACGGCTGTGTGGACGAGGTGGTATACCGGACAGTGGAGATGATGTCACTTTCCCCTCATAAGATATGTCACATATGGAGGAATGCATCACTGGGTCACCTGACACATGGGTGATGGGTCACTGCTGCGGGCAGTCATTGGCTACAGCGGTCACATGACCGGCGTCAAAACAGATCTTGATGCGGCGAGACCCAAGACCTGCACAGCCAGCAAGGCAGTGATGGAGCAGGAACCCAGGGCAGGGGCCAGGTAAGTATTATTCCCACCGCGGGAATGGATACACTGGGGGATCTATAGAGAACATCCCGAGGGGTGTACAACCCCTTTAAGACAAATTAAAACTGATTTGGCAGTTCTGCTCCAAACTAGAATCAGCGATAATGGGCAAATATATTGTATGTATCACAGCAGGTTTGTCCCCACCATTTAAGCCGGATCCGTCTAACCGCATGACAACTGAAAGCATTTGTAGACAGATCCGGATGCACAATGTCTCACAAATGCATTGCAAGTGCGCATCCGTCTTTCCGTTTGTCATGCGGAAAGACGGATCCGTCTATTTTTTTTCACAGTTTTAAAGGTCTGCGCATGCGGAATGGCGGATCCGTCGTTTTGGTATTTTTAATGATGCATTTCTATGGGAATTAGTGCTGGATCCGTCATTCCGGCATGTCTTCAGGCATTTTGGCTGGAGATAATACTGCAGCATGCTGCGGTATTATCTCCAGCCAAAACGCCTGTCAGTGACATCCTGAAGACATCCTGATGCATCCTGAACGGATTTCTCTCCATTCAGAATGCATGGGGATGTGACTGAAGCGGTTTATTTTCCGGCATAGAGCCCCGACGACGGAACTCTATGCCAGAAAAGAATAACGCTAGAGTGAAAGTACCCTAAGTGGGTCATCAATATCTGATCGGTGGGGGTCCGACACCCAGGACTCCTGCTAATCAGCTGTTAGAATGGGTAGCGGCACTTGCAGTAGTGCCACAGCCTTCTCTCAGCTTTTCCTGGGCCAGTGATGTCACATTCACCATGGCCTGCCCTAGGCGCCGCTCGGCCCCATTCACCTCAGTGGATACCATGCACAGCCGCTATACTATGTACAGTGCTGTGCTTGGTGAGCAGGGAGAAGGCCACAGCGCTACTGCGAGCGTTGGTGTCTTCTCAAACAGCTGATCAGCGGGGGTCCCGGGTGTCGGACGCCCACCAATCAGGTACTGATGACCTATCCAGAGGATAGCTCATCAGTACAAAAAAAGTGTCGTAAAACCCCTGTAATATCTATCTGATGATGCATTCTCAGGGTGTCCAAAAGTCCCGTGTGTAGATCTCCCTTTCCATGTGGGAGAATAATCTAAGGATCGGAACACAAGATAATCCCCCGCACCCTTGTTAAAAAACATTGTAGGGTCTGTGGGGCTTTGCCTACGTCTGCATTTGTGCCAAATTTAGCAAATGGTTTGGAAAGTTTGGTGCATCTTGGGGTCCTAGGTTTAAATCTGACTAAGGGCTCATTCAGACGGCCGTATGTTGATTTCCACATCTCATCTGCAATTTTGCAGATTAGATACGGACCCATTCACTTCTATGGGGCCCCTTTTCTTCTATTTCACAGCTGCGCAAAACAAATGAAACATGTCCTATACTTGTCATCGAAAATCAGGACGTGGACCTATTGAAGGCCGCAAAAATGCAGACTGCAATCCGTTTTTTATGGACATGATAAACTTCCTGCAAAAAGAAAACGGATCCACATTTCTGCAGACAGCATACAGCCATCTTAATGAGCCCTGAGGATGACATCTGCTTATCTGCAGGAACCCTGATACCCTCCTGCACTCCAAAGGATACCGAATTTAGATTGTGAGCTCCGCTGCGGACTGTGACTGATGAACATTTTGCTGCTATATAAGCAAGGAAAACGAATAGCCAATCTTCCGATATGTCTACAGATGTTACTCCAGCTTTTATGCTTCCCCTGTACTGCAGGGAAATTGTTGACATTTGTGCGACTTTTACCCCAAAAAAGATGCATCTTTTAAATGTAGCGTACGCCTCACTGACATAGCTAACCAGGATCACTCTCAAAAGTGGCAAGAATACTGTAAAATCACAAAAAGTAACAAAAATGATGTAACATAGTAACATAGTATATATGACCGAAAAAAGACATTTGTCCATCCAGTTCGGCCTGTTTTCTACAAGTTGTGCAACAGAAAACCAGCAAAAATCGAACTGATACATTCCTCCCCCCGCAAATACATATGGCCTGTATAGGGACATATGTAGGGAATATGCTGCACATATTCTCTAAAAGTGGCGCAGCACAGGCTGAATAGTTTCCTGCTCACCCAATGACTGAGCACGTACGCCTATTTAAAGGGGTTTTCTAGGTTCCTGATGGGTGAGGGTCCAACACCCCCGTCTATCATCCGTTCCTTGCAGACAATGGCGCTGGAGCTAGTACTTTGAATGGAACAGGAAGCACAGCTCCGTTCAATTTGTAGTTGCCATGCTGGGTTAGGCAAGGGCCACACAGTGACACTGCTCACGCGATCGCTGCGATCCCATTCATTTCTATGGGATCACCGCTGTTTAGCGATCCTGGCGGTGACAGGTGTCGCCGTGTAGCCCTTGCCTTATTGCAGCTCAGCTCCTATTGAAGTGAATAACCAGACAGGTCTGTTTTACCAACTGCTTGCATTCCCCATGCAATAACAATTCTGGAACATCTATTCTTATGACTCCGTAATGTTTCATTCCTTTATTATTCCTGCTTGAAGGTATGAATAAAATACTAGCCATTTGCAAAGCTGGTCCAGGTATTAATGGTTTGAGTGCGTTCTTGCAGAGTCTGAATTGGATACTGTCAGACTGTGCAGGGACACACCTCCAACTGGTAACACCCTTCTAGACCTTCACTGCAAACTTCTAGCAATTTATTCATAACTTCTAGCAGGAATAATTAAGGAATGACATATCATAGCAGCAAAAGAATAGCTCCAGAAATGTTATTATGTGGAGAATGAACATAGTTACCAAAACAGACAGGTCAGGAAAGGTCCTTCTTAGGCTTACTTGCACATGATGCAAGTTTAAGGGCTCATTCACACAAACGTATGGGTTCCGTTTCCATATTGCAGACCGCATATGCAGATCCGCAATAAACGGACACCGTTCCGTGTGCATTCCTCATCACGGATGCGGACCCATTCACTTTAATGGGTCTACAAATCAGGAGATGCGGAGCAGTGTGGAACGGAAGTACAGAACAGAACCCTACGGTGTGCTTGTTTGGGGTTCCGTTCCGTACTTCCGTGCTGCAAGAAGATAGAACATGTCCTGTCTTTTTGCGGAACGGAGGGATGCGGACCCATTCAAGTTGAATGGGTCTGAATCCATTCCGGAGAACTCGCAAACCGCAAATTGTGCCCCCAATGCACGGAACAGAACCCATACGTTCGTGTGAATGAGCCCTAAGGCTTCATGTACACAGCCGTTGTGCGGCTGTTCCGTGCACTGGGGACCGCAATTTGTGGTCCCCAATGCACGGGCAACATCCGTACGGCGGCTGGGACGGATCGAGACCCATTCAACTTGAATGGGTCCGTGATCCGACCGGACCGTAAAAAAAAAAAGAATCATGTTTTATTTTTTGGTGGTGAGGAGGCACGGACAGAAACACCATGGAAGCACTCCGTAGTGCTTCCGTGGGGTTCTGTGCCTCCGTTTCGCACCGCAGCTCCGGATTGCGGACCGATTCGAATGAATGGGTCCACATCTGTGATGCGGGGAGCCCATATTGCGGACCCGCTGTTTGTAGGCTGCAGTACGGCCACGGGGGGAAACAGCCGTGTGCATGAGGCCTAATACAGTACCAGCAAAGTGAATGAAATTTGACAAATCTCATGTACACTTTGTTTTTTACTTACATGCGAAGACTGACCTGTCGTGTGGATTTTCTTTGTGCAATTGCGCAACCTTCTGTAGAGGGGTTTTCCCCATAGACTTTAATAGGCTTGTTAACATACAGACAAAGGGGGTCATTTATCAAACTGGCTTAGTTGCCCATAGCAACCAATCAGATTCCTCCTTTCATTTTCCAAAGGAGCTGTCCAAAATGGAAGGTGGAATCTGACTGGTTGCTATGGGCAACTAAGCCTGTTGTACTTTACAGCAGTTTAATAAATGACTCCCAAAATTTGCACCAAAACGGCAAAAACTAGTGAAGATGTTTGTGGGATTTTGGTGCAGATTTCATGCTGATTTTCTGCATACAAATCTGCACCGTGTGCAGGTAACGTTAAGGTGTAAATTATCCAGACTCTGCCTCCTAAATCACCACTGTGTGTTCACGTCCTGTCCAGACACCAGTGTGTGATAGACTGGATACACTGGTATAACCCAGGGACGGACAAACTGCGGCTCTCCAGCTGTTGTAAAACTACAATTCCCACCATGCCCTGCTGTAGGCTGATAGCTGTAAGCAGTCTTTACATACTGGGAGTTGTAGTTTTGGAACAGCTGGAGAGACGCAGTTTGCCCATCCCTGGTATAATACAAATATAAGTAGCCCAGGGGCATATAAGGTAAGTCCGGTCAGTGGTATAGCGGTGTAGTATCCCATAACCGTGCAGGACCTTGATCCAGATCCGGAGAAACCCCGCCTGAGCGATTGCACTGTCCAAATGCACTTCTCAATGAAGATGCTGTGTAAGATGCAAGGAGTAATATAATCTGATGCTTATTAAAGACGTGATAGATTTTACTGACTGCATCGTCTCCCTCCAACAACTCACTTCAGTTTCGGAAACAAGACTGTGAAGCCATATCTTTTATCTTTAATAAGCTCAGTCACATCTTAAGGTTGGCAGCACAAAGGAGATGAGCACAGCAGAATTATGGGACGTTAACAAGAAGAGACGTCTTATGGCATGGGAAGACGCGGGATACTTTCTCTCTTATATATTGGATTTGATTAAATAATTTACTCTCAATCTAGTTTTGAAGACGCGGAGCCCAGTCCGTCGAGTATGGACAAAGGTGACAGGTTTGTAAAGGGAGGGGTCCCAGGTAAGAGACTATACTTCAAGTGCGTATGACCGGTGCCATCCTTTGCCTTCTCAGTTGCCGCACATATATATTCCTAAGAGCAGTACCTTATTGTGGGAGGTAGTAGTACGTGTGCAGGAAATATACTGTCCCCCAGGTTAAAACATACAGCGATTCTCCTGCTCCAGTACATACAGCCATTCTCCTGCTGTTTTCTGCCCCTTCTCGTTGGAGCCATTTCCCATTGTTGCTCTTCATCCCTGCTGTCCAAAATCTGAAACTTTTTTATTTTTTGCATTTACATAACCGTAGGAGTGCTTGTTTCTAATGGCATCATTTAATATTCCATACGACGTAGTGGGAAGCTGGAAAAGGGGTTATCCTACAAGTATAAAGGCTACGGACACCTTTGTGGCATTTTTTTTAGTGATTGCATTTTACCCATTTTGGGCTAAAAATCTTTTTTCCAATTGGTCTTTATTAAAAATTTCCAGCCATTTTTGGGCAGAAGAGGTTCAAATTCAGTCTGTTTCAACACATTTAAGCCATATTCTAATCATTTTGATGAGAGTTTAATTATAATGAGGTCAGGAGATCAGAGATAAGGCTTCACATGAGCTGTCAGCTGACATGACCAAGAAGTGATACTTTGCCAACAAATTGATTTTTAACCCCTGGAAATGGCAGAAAATGTTTAATAAAATAATTTTTTGCCTAAAATAAGTCAAATGAAATCATAAAACAAATTGCCCTGAAGGTGTCCATAGCCTTTCAAGCTCTTTTTTTTTTATTCACTTATCTGCTTATCTGGAGAACTTTCATCCCTTTCTGTGGGTGGGCAGCAGTTCATCAAGTACTTGCATCTCCCGGGAAGCATTGCAATTAGCTCTTATTAACTCCTTCCTCCCCTGCCTAGAAAATAGTCGCTCACATACAGCACCAGAGATACAGCGCAGGACAAACAGGTGAGTATATAATGATTTTTTAATTTTAAAGCATTCAGTAGCACAGGGAACATTTCTAGCAACTTGAACAACCTCTTTAAATTTTCACATAAAATAGAAACAGCTGCCTCCGTACAATACATTGGCGCTATCAGGCGGTTCACAGTTTCTATCACGACGTACATTGAAGCTATCCTGCCTGAAAACATCTTCTATCAAAGCCGGCGCTGATTAAACCCACCTGCGGCACACACCTACTGGATCGGGAGTGAAAATACCGAAATATACAAGAAAAGTAGAAAAGATAATAAAGCCAGTACTTGCTTCAGTCATTATTTCCAAGATTTTCCCTTCCTCCAAGTGAGCACAGACACTGCACTGCTCGTGCGTTCCCACCACTCCAAGTCTCCAGTGCTTCATTCTGACTGGTCCGCATCCCTCTTCTCCAACCTGGCGGGCCTGGCCACCGGAATCACACTGGTCCACGCAGTCCTACTTCCTGCTGCTATGTTTTCTTCTGCCCATAGGGTTGCTGCGTGCTGTCTTGGGTTCTTAAAGAGCCAGTGCACATACCCTAATCCCCTCCAGTCTATGGCAGATCTCCCCAGGATACTTAAGTCACCTTCCGCTGTGGGAAGATGCCTGAGCAATAGGTTCTAGTTCTCTTGTTTCCTGCAAAGGTGTGCTACTTGTCTTGCTTGCTCTCCCAGGTACCAACTACTGCTTGACTCTGGATTTGACCCTTCACTGCCTAACCTGACCTCTACCTGATCTCTGTACTGACCCTGAGCTGCCTGCCCTAGCCCTCAGACTGACTTCAGATTACACAAACTTCGCCTGTCCTGACCTCAGCTTGTCTATAGTCTTGCCTGATGCTTTGGTGCCCAGCACCGATGTCTCTTGACCCCCGTGGGTCAGTAGTCTATTGAACAGAGTTATAAGGGCATCTGTCAGCAGTTTTGTACCTATGACATGTGCACTTGGCAGCTGAAGGTTTGTACCATGTTCATATGTGCCCGCATTGCTGAGAAAAATGATGTTTTTATATATGCAAATGAGCATCTAGGAGCAATGGGGGCGTTACCATTACACCTAAAAGCTCTGATCTCTCTACAACTACTGTGCCCTCTGCCGTGCTCTCTGATTGACCGGGCAAACTTCGAAAACATCACCAATACTTATCTATCCCTGCACCACATTTATCACCCAGCCTGAGCCCCGTGATAAATCTGCTGCAGGTCTAGAGCTGGTCTAAGATTACACCATCTATAGGATTATACATCTGGACCTTCAATGGGGAAACAGGAGAAAGCCGCTGCCGGGGAGAAGAAGAGGACGGGGCATTGAAATGCAACAAGTCTGACCCTTCTTTCCTCTTCTGTTGGAGGAGATCTCCCATACACATTAGATGCTTTGCCGATTCCCACTTAGGCCGACAATACTGTGATGTAATAAAAGTATTAATTAGTCCAAAAGCACATTAGAGTTTATAGTTTCTTTTAATGTGACAAGCCTATATGTCTGAATTGGCAGAGAGAATGAATATGGTGCAAATCAATGGAGATTTCAATGCAAAGGATGGGGCAAGTGGAAAGGAAACTTGACCAAACAAATTTACAATGTGTTACGCTAGGAGACAAGTGATACGCATCATGTCCTACAGTAAAGGGTTGTCTCATAGTCAGTAAGCTGTGCTCCCGGCTTAGGATCCCCCTCTGTGAGTCTGAATCGAGAAGCACTCTGGCCGGTCTGTGCATTACGTGGGCTGTCATTAATTCATATGGACTCATACTCCCCGAGAGTTGTCTGACCAAGAAGTGGCTTTCTCCTGTGATAACATTTTTTTTTTCATTACAAAAAACGGTTGTCTTCATGAGACACGTCCTTTAGGCCTCATGCACACGACCGTATGTGTTCTGAACGGATGACGTTCTGTATGGCATCCGTTTTTTTTTTTTGCGGATCCATTGTAATAATGCCTATCCTTGTCTGCTATTTTTTTGGCGGGGCTACGGAACGGACATATTGATGCGGATAGATCATGGTGTGCTGTCCGCATTTTTTGCGGACCCATTAAAATGAAAAAAAAAAACGGACTGGACACGGAAATAAAATACGTTTGTGTGCATGAGGCCTTATTGTGTTTTCCAATACACCTGTTAGGCTCTGTTCGCATTACTCCTGACATCTATGTGACACATAATTGTACACAGAGGTAGACTGTAATGTCCATGGGGCAAGTGTATACCAACACAGCGACTTTGTGGCCCTATGTTTCTAAAGCAGGGTTGTAACTATAGGGGTGCAGAAGTGTCAGTAAGTACCCGTTAAAGTTGCAAGAAAAAGTAAATGAACCCTACGGAATTACCTCAATTTCTGCACATGTGATCTGATTGCTATCTAAGTCACAAGTATAGACAAACACGACTTAACTAAATTAATACCACACAATAGTTGTATGATCGATGTCTTATATTGGACAAACATCCATACTGCAGGGGGAAAAAGTAAGTGAACCCGTGAATTCAATAACTTGTAAACCCCCCTTGTGCAGCAATGACCTCAAACATTTTCTGTAGCTGGAATTAATATCTGCACAATGTTGAGGAAGAATTTTTGGACCATTCCTCCCTGCAAATGTGCTCCAGGTCATCAATTTCTTGGATGTCTTGTGCTCATGCCACTGTAATCAATGCTGGGCAAAATTCAATGATCAATTTTTGGCTAGCCAGGATTTTTATATTGGAAGGGTATCGATATCTGATTGACTCGGTATCCCAACAGCTCCAGCCTTATTTACGTAGTTCTGACGGTGGAAATAGGCACAAGGACTACACAGCTCCATCCATTGTGTAGTGAACAGAGCTGATATCTGCCATTGAAGTGAATGGGAGCAGAGCTGTAGCAACCACCTCCGTCCATTACACAATGGATGGAGCTATGTAGTTCCTGTGGCTATTCCTGGCACCGGAAAACAGATGACTGGCGGGGTTCCCTGGGGTCGGACCCCCGCTGATCAGACATTGATGACCTATTGAAAGGGTAGGCTATCAATATAAAAAAAAGACTAGAAATTAGTATTATGAGAAATGTAATCTGCTTGATAGTAACCAGCTCAGCCCGGGGCTAAATTTAGGCTTTTTGTGGCACTTTTGATGGATTTTAACTATGGAGTGACAGCCGCAGCGCACAAGATTACATACAAGTAACAATTAACTGCTTTGGACTACAGTTGTCATTAAAGCCTAAATGTGACCATTAGGATACATTTCACACGAACGTATTTTGTTTCCATGTCCATTCTGTTTTTTTGGGGGGGGGTTTTGTGGATTGGATGAGGACCCATTCATTTCAATAGGTCTGCAAAAAATGCGGACAGCACACCGTGTACTATGCGCGTCCGTATGTCTGTTCCATAGCCCCACAAAAAATATAGAGCATGTCCTATTCTTGTCCATTTTGGGACAAGGATAGGCATTGTTACAATGGATCCGCAAAAAAAAAAAAAGATGGAACGCGGATGTCACAAGGACGTCATCCTTATTTTTTGCGGATCCGCATTTTTCAGACCGCAAAATACATACGGTTGTGTGAATGTAGCCTTAGGCTGGTGTCACACACAGGTTTCTGTTCGGTTCCTATATTGATGATCTATTTTTTGGAAAGTTCATCAATATCAGATCGGCGGGACTCATTATTTTTGTCTACTAAATTCATGTGTGCAGGGCCCCTAAGGCCTCATGCACATGACAGTATTTTCCATCAGTGTGCTATGCACAATTTTTGCGGACATCACACTGGTCCATTTATTTCTTCCATGCACACATCAGTGTTTTTTGCAGATTTGTTTTTCCATTATGCAAATTATAGAACATATAGTATTCTGGCCCATTTTGCGGATGTGAATAGTCTTTCCTATTAATGGAAGTAAGAAAGACACTGAATGCACACTGAGGGTATCCATATTTTGCTGACCGAAATACTGACACGGTCATGTGCTTGAGGTCTTACATAGTTAACTTCCCCCTGCAGGAACTCTTAGGCTGGGTTCACACGAGCGTGTCCGGATTAGGTCCGGATGCGTTGCGGATGCGTTCAGTGAAAACTGTGCGATTTCACAGGCAAAGCCATTCAGTTTTGCCTGCGATTGCGTTCAGTTGTTCAGTTTTTTCCGCACGGGTGCAATGCGTTTTGATGCGTTTTTCACGTGCGTGATAAAAAACTGAAGGTTTACAAACAACATCTCCTAGCAACCATCAGTGAAAAACGCAACGCACCCGCACTTGCTTGCGGATGCAATGCGTTTTTAACGCAGCCCCATTCACTTCTATGGGGCTAGGGCTGCGTGAAAAACGCAGAATATAGAACATGCTGCGATTTTCACGCAACGCACAAGTGATGCGTGAAAAAAAACGCTCATGTACACAGACCCATTGAAATGAATGGGTCAGGGTTCAGTGCGGATGCTATGCGTTCATGTCACGCATTGCACCCGCGCGGAAAACTCGCTCGTGTGAAAGGGGCCTTAGGGCTCATGTACAAGAGTGAATTTAAACATGCCCCAATTCTGTCAGTAAAAAACCTGATGATTTTTCCGTCAGTTTTGTTTCCATGACTTTAATGGGTCAGTTTTCACTGCAGATCGCTTATGTGTATTAGCCCTTAAAATCATCCCAACTTACTGCATATTACATTGATTGCAAAGTTATTTTCAGACTGATTGCAGCGATTCCCAAATACATTGTTATTACTGGATTAAAGGGCATCTGTCGGGGGCGTTGCCTTTACACCAAGAGGCACTACTCTCTGTACAAGCGACATTCTACACTTTGATTGACAGGGCCAGGTGGTAAAAATGTGATCATGCCAGCCTGGTCCTGCCAATAAAGTGCAGAGGACACGGCAGTTGCAGAGAGATCAGAGCCTCTAGGTGTAACGGTATCGCCCCCGTTGCTCCTAGAGGATTATTTGCATATAATAAAACATCATTCTTCTCAGCAATGCGGGCACATATGAACATGGGGCCAACACAGATGCCTTCAGCTGCCAAGTGCACATGTAACAGGTCAGCCAGTGTCATAGGAACAAATCTGCTGACAGATGCCCTTTGCTTTATATGGCTACTTTCACACTTGCGGTATCGATGCTACTGCAAGTCCACCGTGCCGCTGGAAGTCCGCTCCGGCCCCATTCAGTATAATTGCGATAATGCTGCCTGCGGCACGGTGCACTAGCGGCAGCATGGATCCGGCTATTCCCCCGCCAGCACAGCCTGCCTGAAAAGGCTACCGCAAGTGTGAATGTGGTCTAAGCATTACAATATCCTTATATTTATTGATCAGCAGAAAATCTTTCCAACTCTTCCTGTTATATAGTTTCCATTGTTCATTGTAATCAGCAATTTAGAGGAATTCTCCATGAAGTATGTTGTAATTAATGTGTTAGGATTTTCTGCACTTCTTCAATAACCCTAGGTACACACCTAAGCGTTTTACAGCGCGTTCAAACGTGCTGTAAAACGCACAACATGTGAAAAGCCATGCTTCCCTATGGGCATGGTTCACATTTGGGCGTTTTACAGCGCGTTTGAACGAGCTGTAAAACGCCCCACGCCCAAACAAGTACATGAGCTTCTTTGGAGCGTTTTAACGCGCCTATGGACAATGATGCCATAAGGGAGAATCACTGAATCACGCGTATGACGCGCGTTTCTTAGTTACAAAAACGCGCATCCAAAAACGCGCGTCATACGTGCGATTCAGAAACGCCTAGGTGTGTTCCCAGCCTAAATGTTATTTATAAGGTCCTGGTAAAGTCATCTATGATGAAAGCTGCAGATCTGGTGTATGACTATCTCTCAACAATCTAAAACTAGCTGCCATCTCCTATATTTCAGGGTACATTCACATGACCGTATGTATTTTGAAGTCTGCAAAACGCAGATCCGCAAAATATGTATGATATCCATGTGACATCTTAGTTGCACCCGTTTTTTGTTTTGTTTTGCAGACCCATTGACTCCGTGAACTGCATTTTGCTACCACGTACAGGACATGTTCAACCATTTTGTGTAATGGACATACAGGTGCGGAAAGCACTATCCGTTCCTCAAAACAGAGCACAAAATACGTGTGGTCATGTGAATGTACCTGCAGTCTGATGTTCTGTCACCAAACATACTCCATAATCTCGGGGCTAAGGTTCCGTAAAGGCTATGGACACCTTCATTCACAAGTCAGTGTCCACGGACGTGGGCTGTACGTGTTCTCCATGGACAGCACACCTCTCCATTCATTTTAATGTGTGTATTCCCACATCAGTGTATTAGCTCAGTCCGAGGGTCTGTGTTTTTAGCACGGATGCGTGCTCTATTTTTTCCATGTTCACGGATCCATCACGCCCATAATAGTCCATGGGTCCGTGAAAACCACGGATGTCACCCGGATGCCATCCATGTTGCATCCGTGTTTCACAGATCATTACGAAGAGATGCTTTGAAAATTATTTTTCAGCTGTGCAGTGTCAGTGAAACACGGATGCAACATGGACAGCAAAAAACGGACACTCGGACCAAACACGGTCCTTCACGGATGCTTCACTGACCACCTTCTCATGGATTTGAGCACCGACACAGACGTGTGAATGAGGCTTAAGGCAGAGAGCAGTAGTCTGTAGATGTACTAAAGCTAAAAGCTTTAGAGGAAAAAATTATTAAACATTTTTAATAAAGAAAACTGAAAAATAATATTTTAGCCCAATATGAACAAAACGCATTGATAAAAAAATTGGTCCCACTTGTGTTCCTAGATTCTAAATCACATAAGTTGGTGGGCACACTTCAATTCACAAAAGCTAAATTCACATATCGAGAAGCTACTCCGACATGTATCTAAAATAGGATCTGTAACAGAAATCTAAGGGCGCATTCCCAAGATCGTAGTATTTTGTTTATCCGCAAAATATGTATACCGGCTATGTAAGTGCCTATTCTTGTCCGTGATTGCAGACTAGAATAAGAAATGCTCTATGTTTTTTGCGGGGCCATGGAACGGCCATCTGAATGAGCCCTAACACTTTAGGGTACCACTACACGGCAACACTAGTCACCAGGCATCTGTTTAGAATAGCAGAGTAGTGGTGATCCTATGGAAATGAATGGGATCACTGCACGAGTCGCAAATTTTTTGAGATGGAATACAGCAGTCCATGGGCGTAGCTATAGGGGGTGCAGAGGTAGCAGTCGCTACCGGGCCCAGGAGCCTTAGGGGGCCCAAAGAGCCTTGTGCCGCATAAGAAGACATACAAAGCACTGAGGGAAGGGGGGCCCAAGCTGAACTGTTGCACCAGGGCCCATGAGGCGTTAGCTATGCTCCTGCAGCAGTCCCATTCATTTCTATGGCATCACTCTACTCTGATATCTTGGCTGCGACAGATGTTATGCGATTGTAGTCGTACCTTAAAGGGGGCTACAGAGTGGTACAAATCTGCATTGGCATTTAGATGCACATGGCGGACTTACAAAAAGGGCCAGCATATAAAGAAGAAGCCCCCAAAGCACACTAACTGGCCAAGTAATGTGCATATAGTGAGCCAAACATGCATTGGGGGCCATGTAATGGGTGCATCTAATACATTCCACCCCTGAGGGTGCAGCCACACACGGGATACTGTCCATGGTGTAATTTCTGCTGCAGATTTGTCACCAATATTGCAGCACTTTTTCACTCTGTTCCAAAAAGTGAACTTGGTGGCGGATCTGCAAGTCATAAAATATTAATGCTGTCTGTATATTTCAAATCTGCATCGCAGACCACTTTAATCTGTAGACTTATTTTATCGCATGTAAGAGGGTATCCGGTGTACATAGAAGTTTACGCCTGAGGCAGAGCAGGAATTTCTGCTGTGAACTTTGCTGCAATTTCTTGGTTGCAAAATCTGCACGTGTTATATGCGTATCTATCACAGGTTGTGCTGAAGAATTACCATGGATTTTACTAGATGCATTGCAATGGAGGAAATCCGTGGCCGAAATGCACAGCTTAAAGCCTCATTCGCACATCGGTGTTCCACGTATGTGTGCTGTACGTGTTCTCCACGGACAGAACACGTCCCCAGTCATTTTAATGTGTGTATTCACACATCAGTGTTTTAGCACGGTCCGTGGGTCCGTGTTTTTAGCACGGATGCATGTCCTATCTTGTCCGTGTTAACGGATCCATCACTTCCATTATAGTCTATGGGTCCGTGAAAGCCACAGATGCCAGATGTGTTGTATCCGTGTATCACGGATCATTAGAAAGAGATGCTTTGAAAATTATTTAAGCTGTGCAGGGTCAGTGAAACACGGATGGCACACGGACAGCAAAAAACGGACACATGGATCCTTCATGGATGCATCACTGACCTCCTTCTCACGGATTTGAGCATGGACACCAACATGTGAATGAGGCTTAAATTAACACGCTGCAGATTTAAAGTTGTCGCGGCAGGTCAATTCACAATACAGATTTTTTTTTTTTAAATGCATACACCTTGCTGGCACATTAAGTCTGCAGCCTACCTACAGTATCACATGTGAACACACCGCAAAGAGTTTGTTTCTGGACTGCCAATGATAACAGTTCACAAGGATATGCCGTAGGCTAAATGCTATGATCCCCAGAGACCAGTATAACAAAGTAGCAATGGCACTAACCCTCAGTTCACACTTGTGCGTTTTACAGCGCGTTCGAACGCACTGTAAAACGCTCAACAGGAGAAAACTCAAGTTTCCCTATGGGCATGGTTCTCACCTGAGCGTTTTACAGCGCGTTTTAACGCGCTGTAAAACGCCCTACGCTCAAAGAATTTCTTGAGCTTCTTTGGGGCGTTTTGTCGCGCGTTTGCACCCATAGACTTCAATGGGAACGCGCGTAAAACGCGCGTTTAACACGCGTTAAAGTGTAGATATGCCTTTTTCAATTGGTCTCCAGAGTCACGAACGCGCGTATGATGCGCGTTTCCTATTTGCAAAAATGCGCTGTAATACGCGTGACAAAAACGCACATCTCATAAACGCTCAGGTATGAACCCAGGGTTAGGGTTAGTTCAGACCACTGATTTTTAAAATACACGTGTAAAAAATCAGTGCTGAATCCAAGCAGATTTTTACGCCTCAAATTTACACACATTTTTTGACAAGTTTTTTGTAAAGCGTTTTTCTGGCAGATTTTTGACATTATTAAATTCTATAGTACTTCTCGCGCAAGCGTTTTTTTGGCGTGTTTACACACAGAAAAAGAGGCACGTATGTGCACATCTCAAATGGTGTGTTTTCTTCTGCATCCCATTAAGGCTACATGCACACGACCGCAAATCGGTATCCGGGGTCCATAATTTTTTTTGGGAGGATACCCTTGTTTTCACAGATCCCTTGTAATAAATGCCTATCCTCGTCCGCAAATGAGAAAAAAGTAGGACAATGCACTACTTTTTTTGCTGAAGGGAAACACAGATAACGGACGCTGAACACAAACGGATGAACTGTCAGCATTTTTTTGTTTTGCTGACCTATTGAAATGAATGGGTTCCTGTCCTATCTGCAAAAAAAAATGAAACGGAAGCCGAGAAAAACAACTGTCGTGTGCATGTAGCCTAATTTGAATGGGAAAATCAGTGCTGATTCTGCCCCAAGATAGGACATGCTGCTTCTTTTTTCCACGCGTTAAAAAGAAGCAAGTGCTGCTTCCCATCGAAATGAATAGGGGGCTGTTTCGAGGCGTTTTTTGGAGCAGATTTTGGGCTTATTTTAAAGCAGAAACAATTCAAAATCAGCACCAGAAAACTCAGTGTGAACTAGCCCTAAAAAAGCACAGGTCCACTATGACTCCAGCTACACTACAGCTTCATTTTGCATTTTCTAAAAGCTACATTTTGGGCCCATTATAGTCAAAGTTTCTTCATTCTTCAGCAGAGGTCTCTGAGGTCACCCACCGACCTGAAAGTGCTTGCATTTCCAAGGTTTCCCCTGTAATCATTGCATAGGGTAATTGCAGCAGAAATGACAGTTTTTACAAGCAGCAAAGCAAGTACATTTATCACAAAAATGTAATGTTTGTACCACGTCACATCTAATACTAATATTAATAGATAACAACATGCACCAGCAATGCACTATAGTGATGCATCATGATCATGAAGTGCATCGGGCTTAGGTTATAGCAGGTGGCATTACTGCAAAACTTATGCCGAGTCCTTCAACTAGGCAAGACCCTTGACATTGAGGGCCATAGGCAATTCACCCATTAATTACACCGCCATATATTGCTTCACTCTGACAGGAAGGTGACTGCAAAAGACCCCTCTAATCAGGAAACCCACAACATGATTACAGTTCAATCTACACCAATTACCATATGGACTATTATCAATGACAATAATGACAGCAATTGGGCTTAGTAGAAGAAGTTGAAGCCACATTGTGTAAAATATGCCTGGCACTGAAGAACTGGGCCAATAAGAAACTTAAAGTGGTCCCCTAGCCAACATGGCTAGGGTCTCTCTCCATACAGTTCTATGGGCCTGATGAGCACAGGCTGCAGCTGCTCCATACCATGGCTTTATGCACATGTATGTAACTAAGCACATCATGTCCATGTGATTTGTCAGCCCCCCCCCCCCTTTAAGGGGCAGATAATAGATTGTACTATATGAAAGGTTCTCTCTACATTTGGTGTAAGTGACTGGTTCCTAGAACAGTGTGGATTATAACTTGCAACAATGTTGCAATATGCAGGAGCACGTGTCTCATAATGTATCAAACAGATGTGAATGTATCATAATATTGTGCAGAATGTCATACTGCTCACACATGGACCTCTACTTGTAGCGCAGGAGCCCAGGAGCTGAGCTGCACTAAGTGCAAGAAGTTTGGAGCAGCCTGGTCATAATAATGCAGTAATGCAGAACATCACTTGTAGGTCGGTGCCCATCAGGTGTAAGTGGCACGAGGAAGGGCATAGCATGAGGGCTTCTTACCTGACCCTGTTGTCCCTGAACTTGCAGGTCTGGGGCTGATTGAGGAGGATGATGCGGGCAGCTGCCTCCACCTGGTCAGCACTGGACGTGGCCCCGGACATCTCATCATCTGCCTTCTTGTAACCAGAAGAGGAGTAGACTGGACCTGCAGACAGATTACACACAGGCTGTGATGGGGGGGCTGATATACTGGGAGGGGGGCAGACGGCACCAGGAGGCTGCTGAGCACAGAGGAGTGGCTGGGGAGGAGGCAGGAGGCATCAGGGAGGGAGGCACCACTG
Organism: Bufotes viridis; assembly: GCA_033119425.1. Classification (NCBI taxonomy): domain Eukaryota; kingdom Metazoa; phylum Chordata; class Amphibia; order Anura; family Bufonidae; genus Bufotes; species Bufotes viridis. The sequence goes on along the minus strand of JAKVIS010000420.1, from coordinate 42,274 downwards.
TGTGAGCACTGGTGGAGAGAGGCAGAGGGTGGAGAGACAGCACCACTGGGGGAGGAGGAGACAGCAGCACTGAGGAGAATCCCTGCTCAGGAGACAGCTGATGCTGGGGTCATCTAATCTCATGCAGCCACTAGACATAGCTGGGGAGGACAGGGTTAATCCACACAAACAAGGGCCTAAACCAGCATGCCACACTGGACCAGGCTGGCACAATGGTCACTGACATAAAACATCACACAGCATATACAAGGATACATGTCACAGGCTGGTACATAGTCAACATAGATATATGCTTGCACACAGCATATACAAAGATGTCACAGGCTGGCTCACAGCATATACAAAGATGTCATAGTCACAGGCTGGCACACAGCATATACAAAGATACATGTCACAGGCTGGCACACAGCATATATAAAGATGTCATAGTCACAGGCTGGCACACAGCATATACAAAGATACATGTCACAGGCTGGCACACAGCATATATAAAGATGTCACAGGCTGGCACACAGCATAAACAAAGATGTCATAGTCACAGGCTGGCACACAGCATATACAAAGATGTCATAGTCACAGGCTGGCACACAGCATATACAAAGATACATGTCACAGGCTGGCACACAGCATATACAAAGATGTCATAGTCACAGGCTGGCACACAGAAATGTCATAGTCACAGGCTGGCACACAGCATATACAAAGATGTCATAGTCACAGGCTGGCACACAGCATATACAAAGATGTCATAGTCACAGGCTGGCACACAGCATATACAAAGATGTCACAGGCTGGCTCACAGCATATACAAAGATGTCATAGTCACAGGCTGGCACACAGCATATACAAAGATACATGTCACAGGCTGGCACACAGCATATATAAAGATGTCACAGGCTGGCACACAGCATATACAAAGATGTCATAGTCACAGGCTGGCACACAGCATATACAAAGATGTCATAGTCACAGGCTGGCACACAGCATATACAAAGATACATGTCACAGGCTGGCACACAGCATATACAAAGATGTCATAGTCACAGGCTGGCACACAGAAATGTCATAGTCACAGGCTGGCACACAGCATATACAAAGATGTCATAGTCACAGGCTGGCACACAGCATATACAAAGATGTCATAGTCACAGGCTGGCACACAGCATATACAAAGATGTTATAGTCACAGACTGGCACACAGAAATGTCATAGTCACAGGCTGGCACACAGCATATACAAAGATGTCAGTCACAGGCTGGCACACAGCATATACAAAGATGTCATAGTCACAGGCTGGCACACAGCATATACAAAGATGTCATAGTCACAGGCTGGCACACAGAAATGTCATAGTCACAGGCTGGCACACAGCATATACAAAAATGCCATAGTCACAGGCTGGCACACAGCATATACACAGATGCCATAGTCACAGGCTGGCACACAGTATTTACAAAGATGTCAGTCACAGGCTGGCACACAGCATATACAAATATGCCATAGTCACAGGCTGGCACACAGTATATACAAAGATGTTACTGGCAAACAGAAAGTAGAAATCTCACTAGCATAGTCTTGCACATGGTGTACCATTGTCACATTCATCTCAGACATAGGCTGGCATGCAGCATATACAAAGATGTCATTGTCACAGGATGGCACACCACATATACAAGTATGTTATTGCAAAACAGCATGTATAAACCCTGATTGGCACATGCTGACCCTCAGCCAGCTCACTGGCATAGTCTAACACATGATGTACTAATGTCACAGGTTGGCACACGGATTATAAGTATAAAGAGATATTACCGGCTCAAAAAACTGACATAAGAGGGCAGTCAACATCATGTACAAATATATCTGTACATCAAAGAGCATGGTCATCTGTCATATACACTCCTCCACACTGAAACTGCAACACCAAGAAGGAGAAGCCATACGATTATGCAAATCGAGGAATTAGCAGGTGTCGCTAAGATCTGCAGATGATCAAATTTTTATCACCTAGCTCCAGTCTGTGGCGTGTGGGAGGGGCATAAAAACCAACTGAAAGGCAACTTTTTTTTAGCTACTCAAAACCTCAAAAATCAGATCAAGTCATATGGGATGATGGTGCTATGCCTCTCGCCTGCCGACGTGCCAGTTATCGCCATTTGTTGCAAACTGAGAGGCACAGAATCCTTAAACTGAGAGATCTTGGTTTATCACTCCAGCAGATCACTACACACCTAGTCTGAGATGTTAGACCTGTTCCAAATTACAAGTCCCAGTGGTTGGGAGAACAACGATAGACTGGAAGGACAGAAAGAGGTGCACAGAGGAGAACCTCTACACGGACAGATCCTCTGATTAGAAGAATGTCGCATAGTGATCCATTCTGTACTGCAAGTGAAGTTGGACGTCACATCCCACGCCTAGGGCAGCAAATAGTGTCTACACAAACCAGAAGGTATTTTCGTAACATTTGGCTATAAGCCAGACGTCAGCTATAGGTGTTCCATTGATCTCATGTCATGGTGCACAGCAAGACAGCAATGGAGGCTGGAATGGAGGTCCCTCCTCTTCAGCAATGAGTCCCACCAGCTGAAGATTGGTCTGTAGACCATGTGGGCAAAGCCATGAATAGGCTTTCACAAGGGAACGTCACTCAAGTCCTTCTTCCGGGATTATGGTGTGGGGTGGCATAATGTCTGGTATCTGTACCCTTCTAGTCTTTATCTCTGGCACACTAACAGTTGGGCGTTACATTGATTTGGTCGTAGAACCGGTGGAGCCATTTTTCAACAGGACGACATCAGGTCCTCCTGTTGCTCATGCTACTATTAGCAGCCTGTGTGGCTCAAATGTGCTACCATGGCCTGCAGCGTCTCCAGACTTGTCTCCCATCAAAAATTTCTGGGACGTCCTTTATCTGCAGCTGCAAAGCTGCCAGTAGCGGATTTTGAGGATTTGCGTGCCCAAGTGCATTCAGTGTGGCAGAACATTCTTCAGCCAACGATTGATAACCTCACTGATAGCACGCCAAGGTAAGTGTGTGCACTTCTTCATGTGACGCTCATACTCGATACTGAATAAATCGGGATGTTTGGAATATTTTGTTTGCATTTTTTATCATTTGCATATCTATAACATGTCTAATATATCCTGTGATTTCCACAATTCCACAACTTTTCCTTCTCAGTTTTACAATTGTAATGTCGAGGAGTGTATACGCATAACTGAGACACAGTAGAATGCCGCATATCACAATGCCATCACTATTCGACCCTGGCACACAGTTAACACATCATTGTAACCAACTGGCACACAGTATATTGTGGTACAGGCTGGAAAGCTATACATATAATTATCACACACATATGGTGGCACACACAGTGTACCTAAGGCTAGTTTCACACTAGCGGCAGCCTTCTTCGGCAGGCTGTTTCGGCGGGTGAACTGCCTGCCGGATCCGTGCTGCCGCTAGTGCACGTGTGCCGTCGGAGGTCTACTCCGGCCCCATTGACTATAATGGGGGCGAGCTGAGTTCCGGAAAACATGCCGAGAGGCGGGTGGAATAAAACTACGACATGTTCACCCGCCGGAACAGCCTGCCGGAGAAGGCTGCCGCCAGTGTGGAACTAGCCTAAACCTATTGCTACATGGCCAGGCAAACTGTTTGATTAACACCTACTATAGAACAGATTGGTACAGTAGGTAGAAACCAATCCCTGGCACATAGTATGTATAAACATATCACTATCCCAGGCTGGCACAAAGTACAAATAAACTTAGCGCTATCACGGCCTGGCATAGATAAAAGCTATTGCTAGCACAAGCTGGCACACATCTTAAAATAAACACAAAGGTAACAATGCAAAAACCAACAAACAAAAGATAATCCCAGCCACCCACTTACATTATCGCTGTCAGCAGCCTTTTCTACATTACTGCTATGGACTGAGGGGGATTAAGGGATTTTTGGCTCAGTTAACTTAAAAAGGATACAAAGTTCAACATTAAAAGGAGATCCCCAGGGTATAAAGGACACTCTCGTGGTTAATAGATAGATAGATAGATAGATAGATAGATAGATAGAAGATAGATAGATAGATATATGATAGATAGATAGATATATATGAGAGAGAGATAGATAGATAGATAGATAGATAGATAGATAGATAGATAGCAGAGCTGGAAAAGGTTCACAGAACAACTAAAGTAATAACTGGAATGGGTGGACTACAGGAACCAGAAAGATTATCAAAATTAGGGTTATTTAGAAAAAAGACAATTTAGGGGCGATATAAAAAACGTGTATAAATATATCATTGGTCAGTATAGAGATCTGTCCCATCATCTATTTATCCCCAGGACTGTGAATGTGACGAGGGGACATCCTCTGCGTCTGGAGGAAAGAAGGTTTGTACACAAACATAGAAGAGGATTCTTCTCGGTAAGAGCAGTGAGACTATGGAACTCTCTGCCTGAGGAGGTGGTGATGGTGAGTACAATAAAGGAATTCAAGAGGGGCCTGGATGTATTTCTGGAGTGTAATAATATTACAGGCTATAGCTACTAGAGAGGGGTCGTTAATCCAGGGAGTTATTCTGATTAGAGTCGGGAAGGAATTTTTTTCCCTAAAATGAGGAAAATGAAGCCTTCTTCATAAAGGTTTTTTGCCTTCCTCTGGATCAACTTTGCAGGATAACAGGCCGAACTGGATGGATGTCTTGTTTGAGCCTTGCAAACGATGTTACTATGATATATATGATAGATATGAGATACTGTAGATAGATGATTGATAGATATGACGATAGATAGATAGATTAATATATAGATATGACGATAGATAGATGGATAGATAGATAGATAGATAGACAGACAGACAGACATTAGAAAAATGTCAAAATCAGCTCTGCTATATCCATACATTTGCACAGCTCAGAGGGCAGATGGGACATTTATTTTTGGTAACAGCTTCATATGTAAAAGCAAGGTAATGCCTGTTCAATAATGCAAAACTAAATGGACAATGATTTGGCAGAATTTCCCTCATACTATATGTTGACAAAATGTTGAAGGTCCAAGGACTGGCCCCATTCAATGATTACTTGTCTCAGGGGCCCCTGGCTGTAATACAGCGTATGAGGTGGTATTTCCACTGCAAAGTCAGTTACCTCATGATGAATAGTTCTTATAAATAGATGTCAGAAGTTGCATTGTTTTACACTGAGGCCATATATTTATATCGCCGCTCTATACATCTCCGCTGTTTAACATGCTTTAAAATAGAGCTCTAAACCTTTAAAACATGGTGATTCAGAAAGCCACAAAAAACACTTTTGCATCTTGATGTACAAGATGTACAAGATCGTTACAGTAATTACTCGGGGCTGAAATATTGATTTGTATGAAAAACTGCTCTGAAGGAGTCACCCTTTCACCTCTACCCCCTAGGTGCCATCTACTGACTATAGGCACTATTAATCGTAGACTGGGGTTCCTTGGGTCTGTAAGGTGGGGGCCTGGACACACCTTGAAAAGAGGATCCCCTTTTAGACCCGTGGCCCTGCTGCGCCAACGTGAGGAGGATGATGTGCTGGCCATGCTCATTATGTACTATTTGAGTTGTAGTGGCATCCGACCACTCAATGCCCCATAAATAAGGACTCTGCACTGAGGGATGATGTCGGCCTCCTCTGTCACGTAAGCAGCCATATAAAGCCCCAGGGCATGGCATCAACTTAGTGCGGTGTAACCATGCAGTGTGCTCTCCCTTTCCTTCTGGGGGTGAGAGCTGAAACAGGCCTGTTGCAACTGTTGCTGCAACAAGTGAGTGCTGAAGTCAAGTGTACAGCTACAGAGGGAATATACTTCAAATATACTCCCTCCCCACCCTAGCATCAGCCCCTGGAAAAACTGGAACACCTGGAGGAGAAATGTCCCAAGTAAATGTGACAGCTAAAACTCGGGGGAAGATACCAAGCTAAGGCACTTGATGCCTAATGGCCAAAACATGAGTAAAATTGCCCCTGGATCAGGGGGATCTGCCTTGGGATTACTACAGTGTATAAGGACAGCAAATACAGACAGTGTCCCTCAGTACGGCATTTGAGCGCCTTTGTAGAAAAGGGGTGCATATGAAGGGGCTAATATCTGAACTATACTCCATTTTGCTGACCCCCCTCCCGGAACGGATTCATAGACACTCTTACATGGTCCGATGGGAGGAATATTTAGGGAGAGCTCTGCCAGACACCCTTATATGGAGGAGAGCAGCAAAATCCTCAATGTCAGTTCTCTGCTAAGAGAACCAATATAAGATCCTGATGTACTGGTACCATACTCCTGATCTCCTCCATAGATTGAACCCGGCAGTTGCGAAGATCTGTTGGAGATGCGGGATACCTGGGGGTACGTTACATCACATTTTCTAGGACTGCCCCTTAATACGCACCTTCTGGACCAGAGTCAGCACTCTCTTGTGTGATATTTTTGCCCATCTGACCCCATATCCTTCCTACTTAATATCACACCAGCACATATAAGGAAACATTCACTGACACTGTTAATACAAGTATTGACTGCAGCACGCTGCCTTATTGCCCGCTTCCCGAAACGATCTGACCCCCCAAAAGTCTCTGACCTATATGCCAGGGTGACGGAAATCCGGACCCTGGAATACATGACTGCAATGTTCCAGGACAAAATAGATCTATTTCATTCTATTTGGGATGTTTGGGGCAATTATTGGGCTACTAGGCAACCCTGAGATGAGCCCAAGAGAATAACGTAATCCCCCCCCCCCCTTGATGTGTCATTGTCTGTATTGTCTACGTCTTTCTTTACTTTGTTGTTATAGTGTTGTTCAAATAAGCTTCAGCATAGATCACACTCACCCTAATAATAGATTTATGCAGCTACTTCCGCAGGATCGTTCTTTATACGGTGGGACGCCGTTGATAATTGTCTTTTTTTACTTTTCTTTATTTTTCAATATCTATTCTTTCAATGAAATGAGTACGACAAGACACTGGATTTTTCATGTACTCTTTATTGTTTTTTGTCTCTGATTTACATTGCACATAACACGTGATGTTAAAGTATATGTACCTTTGTTGAATATGTCGTGCATTTTGCCTTGTTCACTTTACCTTGTAGAATTGTGCATTTTTGAAACAGCTTTGTATTGTATTTCAATGAAAATACAATCATATATAAAAAAAAAAATACAGATTGTGTATAGTTAGGAGATAGTACTTCTATGTGAGAAACATAATGCTCAGTCGGCCTTTTAAGAGACTGTAACCAAGACTACTATGCCCTCACATTGAGTTAGGAAACCGTCAAGTTGTGTACCTCGTGAATATGTTTCTGTTGCAATAATTTCAAGTGTCGTGTAAATATTGTACAGTAAGGTTCAAGTTTGCTGCAAAAATGGATGTGCCTCTGTCTCTTATTCAGCACCATCCGAAGAACCTGTGGAGTGCCCACTTTGCAACTCCCCCAGAAGAAGTGATTCTGAGGTCCCACCCTCTATATATACACAGCATGTTCTGTACATGTCCACTTTTAACTATATCAAAATCTTGTTGTCCATACCTCCCAAGTTTAAATAAGTGTAAAGAGGGAGAACACCAGCGTGACGTGTAGTGTGCTGCCGGAAATGTTTTTTTACATTACATTCGGCTGATTCTCACCACAGTAATAGTGCCCCTTTAGGCCCCCATTACACAGGAAGGATGCCCTATTAGTGCCACCACACAAAAAGGATGCCTCCATAGGGCTCCAACACAGTAAGAATGTTCCCTTAGTGCTCGCTCGCAAAAGTAAAGCCCCTTAGTGCCCATCAACCCCCAGGAAATAATGATGCCCTCCTAGTGCATCTCAGAAAGTAATGATGCACCCTTAGTGTCCTCCACACAGTATGATTCCCCCTTTAGTGCCCCGACATAGTATGATGCCTCCTTTGTGCCTCTGCACACAATATGATCCCCCCCCCTTAGTGTCCCCAATGCAGTATGTGATGCCTTCTTAGTGCTTTCCAATGCAGTATGATGCCCCATTTCTGTCCAACCACAGTATAATCCTCCATAGGGACCCCACACAGCATAATGCCGCTTAGTGCCCCCATGCAGTATGATGCTCTCTAAATGCCTCTCCCTGTAGTGCCTGCCCCTTTAGTGCCTCTTAGATATAAATATATACTATTAATGCCCCCCACACAGTATGATGTTCTTTTAGTGTCCTCCACACAGTAAGGATGCCCCCTTAGTTTCCCCCTATGCAGTATGATACCCCACTCCATGCCTCCTCATGAGGTATAATACCCCTTAGTCCCACTCACTATTATGATTCCCCCTCAGTATGATGCCCTCTTAGTGCGTCCAAGTTGTATTAAGGATCCTTAGTGCCCCCAAAGCAGCATGATGGCACCTTAGGCTAAGGCTACACCTTGACTTTTTTTTTATGCTACCACAGCAATCCGGAGGTGTGGATGGGAGGAGTGGCAGTGGCTATGGTAGTGGTATTAGTACTCACAGTTTATGGTGGCTGCTTTCACCCCATCACTCCCTGGGGACAATGCAATGAATGGAGGGCACACCTTTTGTTCTCTCAGGGCACTCCATGTTATTGGGGTTCTTGCCTGGCAGTAGTTGGGGTGCGTTTGATGTTGGATAATTGGCAGGGTGCCAAGCAGGAGGTCAGATACAGGGGTCCAGTGGACAGATGGTTAAGTCAGTACTCAGGCCTGTTTAGCTGCAATACAGTCTTTTTTTTAACTGAATAGATAATGGGAGTAGTATTTCATACAACAGCAACGCTTTTCTGAGGCAGTTCTGAGGTATAACATATAGCACTTTTCCTAATAGCTGTGTGTGGTCAGCAGTGATAGTAGTAGTAGTAGTATTCCCTGTTTCTCTCCAAGTACATTTTGCAGTGTCTCCAAATAACCATAGACATGCAGGTCCATTCTCATTAACTCTTTATACAATTAAGGGGCTGAGGGGTACAGATATAAAATCCGGATGCCGACTGTCTCAAAGTTTGGTGGGTGCTGAAGCAAAATACCCTTTCCACAGCAGTAAAGTTCTTTGCCATAAACGAGCGGATACCTAATTAGTTTTATTCTGCATGGCCTTTGTGGTTCTTGACCTTCAATGGTCTGTTCACTGTTTCACTAAGTTACTTTGGCAGCTTTTCAGTCTCAAGAATGGTGTTTTCCCAGACGAGGCCTCATTTTGAGCCTAGTCGGTACTTGTTCACACATGCACTTTTATCTGTAGCCCATCTCCTAGCAACTAACTTGAAGTCTTCCAGACCTCATCACCAGCCTAAGGTTCTGCAGAGAGACATTAGAGAGAGACAGGGAGATGGAGTAGTACATGACAACCTTCTGCTGCTGTCCATATGCTGCTCATGGGAAGGGGTTGCACTGTGCCCTGTCCCTGTCAGATGTACTACTACTCCTACTCTGCACTTTAGTAAAGAAAGACTTATTTATTTAGGCCAATTGTCCTGGTTATTGACTCCACCTGCTCTCCTGCCTGCTCCCTCCTGTGACTGCATGGCCCTAGGGAATGGCAATGTGATTCATGGGTAGAACTATCACTGCCGGAGCTACTACCACTCCCATCCTCCATCCGCATCTCCTGGGCTCGCTAAAAGTGCACCAAGTTGCATGCGACTTAGTGCTTGTTCACACGAACGTTCCATGTTTTGCGGTCCGCAAATTGCACCTCCGCAAACCACGGACGCTGCCCATTTGCCTTCCGCAATTTTCAGAACGGAATGGACGGCCCTTTATAGAGATGCCAATTCTTGTCCGCGAAACGGACAAGAATAGGACAACATAATTTTTGCAGGGCCACGAAACGGAGCAACGAATGCGGACAGCACACGGAGTGCTGTCCGAATCTCTTGCGGCCCCATTGAAGTTAATAGGTCCACACCCGAGCCGCAAAAAATGCAGCTCAGATGCGGAACCAAACCACGGTCATGTGAATGAGCCCCTAATGTGTAACTTTGGATAGCAGCTGTAACTCAATGGTTACAATCGTAAAAAGGTCTGTGTGTATCCTCGGCTTCAGTGCCTCAGACACTAATAGTCACCTAGCCCTGTTCCTCATCCCTTAGTGTAGGCCTCTTCAGGTCTATGCTGTCTGTGGCTCGCAGGAGGCACGATGACATCACTGCACAGCACCTCCACCAAACTGCTGACGGCAGTGGTCGCATGGTGAATAGTGAAGCAGTGTTGCCAGTGTCACAACCTCACCAAGTATCACCCAGAAGGACCTTTATTGCAGACTGTTGGCAATTCATTCATAAACTTCTAGTATGAATAACAGAGGTTCAACATAGTGTCATAAGAAAAGGTGCTCCAGGATTGTTATTACATGGAGAATGCAAGTAGTTATTAAAACCGTCACGTCGGGAAAGTGGACAAGTCATCTTTAAGGAGCCCATTCCAAATGGGGTCCATAGGGTACTGGTGGTATAAGTCATCCAACAGATCCGTGTTTGCACTGTGGTTTATTTTATAAACAAAAACCATGAGTGTGAACAGAGCCTAAGTTATTTGCACTATTTAAAAACAGTTGGTTTAATGATTAAAATAATATATAATCCAAAATGATGACATTAGACATAATCCAGTTAAAATATTCTGGAGAAGAGATGGTGAGGGCTGCAATCACAGCGTGTACTGTGCAGACCGTAAAGTCACGATTAGCCTGGCACTGGTCCTGTATATTTGTATACCTGTTTACCTGTATACCTTGTATACCTGTTTGTATTATGACTGAGTCTGTACAGATCATCGACCATTTTAAATCCATTATCAATCATAGTAAACAGTGATGCTGAAAAACAGATAATTTTATTATATACTGATCCAGGGAATCAGAAAGGCTATGACTCAGTGAGACACCATGTGGCACTTTCTGGTATTACATGCAAAGCAGCATACATCAAGTGGTGGCACGGGCGTGTGAATATCTGTGAACTACATTATGAACTATTGCTTTATACAGTATATAGGCACCTATTTGGCATGCAGAGGTCTGCTGAACCCCATTCACTGATATCTAACCAACACATTCTTAATATACTTTAATGGAATGATGAGCCACCCTTTCCTTGAGGTCTTTGAGAATTATGGGGGAAAAAAATCAATTGCTGCTTAGATACACCATAAATGCCTTAGATGTCATGCCTTTCCCCTGTGTCCTGGGTCCAACAGGATAATCGTTGATTTGTGCTGCTGTCCCAGGGTACTAAGAGCTGCAGCGTGTCCCAAATTCAACTGTATCTGCATCTTCCCCTATGTTTACATGTTATCTACATGTAAAGTGATGTGGAAGTATCAGCTGTTACATACATATGGGAAGATAAAGTACACTGGACTGGTGGTCAGAGTGGTGACTTCGTGAAACAGCTACCCACAATGGAAGGGTTCAAAAAGAGAATTTTGATTTAGCATTATATGTCTAAAAAAAATGCTGGCGTGCTTCTTTAAATGATCCTTTTCCTGAAGCCAGAACTAGAAGGTAATAACAGTATACTGTTTAATTATAAATTTAAATCTGTAAGCAGTTGTAATGATAGACAGGGAACAGTGAAGCCCTGAATTCTACCCACACCACTTTCCCTATTTACTTGGATGATCCACTCTAAATAGCGGCCTCCAACTTGGCGACGGTCCCTATATTAAGTACCTGGGACCTAACCGGTAAGGAAGAGACTAATCAGGTCAGAAAGCAACAAATAAACACAGAGTCCAGTGGTAAACCGTGTGAAAACCAAGGCAAAACGTCTTTAGCAAAACCATGAGGCAAAATCAAAGTAAGGTCAAATAAGGTAAAAGTCAGCTACACAGCAATTCCAAAGAGTCGTAATAATGCTAGTGATACAGGAACAACAATCATAGGTAACTATGTCCAGCATTTGCCTGTTTAAATGTCCCTCTGGAAGGAATCATGTGAAGCCAGAGCCACGCCTGATTGGCCCGACGCCCACATGGTACGTTTGTGACAGAAGTATGTGGTAAGCTCCATCTATTGGTGGAAACAGGAGACACTGGTGATTAGCTCCTGAGACACTCCCAAAATAAATCAAAAAGAAAACATGTCCCAAGACTAGAGGAGGAGTGTAATGTTAGAATAAAATATAACTTTTAATACATATGCAGTAAAAAAGTGTCCTAACGAACACCATTAGTGTAGTACAAAAATATAATTAAAACTAAGAGGGTATTATTGATAATACTTACCCCCATACTGGTAGTGATAACAAAAAATATCCGAAGTGAATAATATAGTGAATAATATATTGGAACGGTCTTACCAGATCCAATGTAGATTTTTCTACTTAGATCGGATTTCATGCAGGGGACCGGGTCCAATGAGGTTGTTTCAAATGTGATCCGGTTGAAGGTACTCTGAAGGACTTGAAGTCTGTGTAGTCCCAGTCATGTACATAGGAGTGGGTGCTGATCCCTAGTTAACCCTAGAGAGAAGGGAGGGAACTGATGTGACCCTACCTATCTTCACAGAGCACCCGCCCTGAAAGGGGTGGCCCCATCCAGATACCTGCCCCTATTAACGGCCAATTCCCTAATCTAATTTTATCAAAAATAATATAGTTCCAAGGGGTCTTCATATCTCCCTCCTACCAGCAGCTAGATCCAGAAACCCAGGGTTCATGACCAAATGGGAACAGGAGGCCACTAATAGCTCCCTGAGGTTGATGCGGCTGCTGTTGGAAAAGGAGAAGTGAACCTTGGAAAATTGTAATCACAAGTTGACAGAAAGTATTGACGTAGCACAGTCCTTTTCTCAGGAAACAGATTTTTCCAATAAAGAAAAACAATTGCAGAACACATTAGAAAAATTTCAGTAACACCTAAAAGAGAGGAAACATCGTCAATTCGTAGGAGACTTATCAGATTTTAAGGAGGACAGTATTTACCCTTCTCTAACAACTAAAAGGGACAATAAACAGAGAATACTGATCAGTCCTCGACTGAAACTGATCCCTCGGATTCTAAGAGGGACCCTGGCTTCAAACGGAATAGAAATCCCAATAAAGGTACTACGAGACGGGGACGGGACTTATGTTTTTTAGGTCAAGCAAACCCGACATTACACTACCCATTACGCAGCAGCACTCACCTACCTCCAACTTAGTCGCTGGCCCACAGGTCGTGAATCTATCTTCGCGCCCTTTGAGCATTGAGGAGACTAATATTCTTAAGTTGAGGGCTGTCCTTTGTGCCAACATCTCAATTTGATAGATTTACTGCAATAAAGAACTTACATCTCTTTATTTGCAAATTGAGGTGGCATAAGCACTTTAAGCACATGGGCAGGCGCAAATGTCTTGAATTGGATATCCCAACTTATTTATTAGCAGATGTACAATTACTACATGACTTGGGGACTGAAGGTGACCAAGCAGAAAGCACGGGTCCCTTTACTAATTTGAAACATAAAAGTAACAAAATGCCACCCATATCAGGGGAAATTTCATGCATTGACGTATTCCTAAATATGGTTACAAGAGACCTGGAAACCCTTGGGAAATCAGTCTAATTGTACCGCAGACATGACCGCCATGATTTCCCTCCTTGCCAATGATTCTAGTATTGTGATCCAACCATCTGACAAGGAGTATGAACACTGCACAGTATAAAGAGATGTGTAAATCTCTCCTTGGGGACTATAAAACCTATGAAGTTTTGGTAAAAGACCCTACAGAGAAATTGAAATTGGAATTAAAGAACATCTTTGATAAGGCTAAATCGCTTCAACTAATCACTCAGGATGAATATAATTTTCTCCTACCATCATTTCCTCGTATATCTACCTTTTATTGTCTCCCTAATATCCACAAAGGGGTATCACCCCTTAGAAGAAGGCCTATAGTCTCTGGGGTGGGCAATTTATGCCAGAATCTCTGTATTTACATTGATCGGGTTCTGGCACCCTTTGTGACAGCTTTACCATCTCACACTATACTCCTCCATACCTCACAATTTAGGCATCAAAGCAGTGGACCTTTTCTTGCAGTCTTGTAGTTGTCAGTACCGTGCCCACAGCCAATTTGTCCTCTGCATCCTTGAATTTACCCTCACCAGGAATTTTTTCACCTTTAACAACAAGATCCACCACCAGCTCAGGGGCACAGCGATGGGCAGACCTTGGGCGCCATCTTACACTAATTTGTTCCTGGGCTGGTGGAAAGAGACCCTGGTGTTTAGAGATGAGGTAACAGAGGACATATCATGAATAGGACTGTGGGCACGGTACATCGATGACATCTTTATCCTCTGGAATGGGGGTAAATCAGATTTTGAAGCATTTGTATCTTGTCTTAATGACAACCAGATTGGTATGAGATTTACATGTGAATTTGACAGTTTGTCCCTACCCTTTCAGATGTTCTGGTGGTTCTAATCACCAAGAATAAGAGAATTGAATACATTCATCTAGAGGAAACCCAATTCTGCTAACTCCCTCCTGAGGTGGGAAAGTAGTCATCCACTCCACCTCAAGAGGGAGATTCCAAGGGGGCAATATCTCCGTCTTAGAAGAAACTGTTCAGTTAAACAAGAGTTGATTGCACAAGCCGCTGAATTGAGGAGGCGTTTCCAACAGAGAGGGTATCCTGACGAGGTCCTTAGACCAGCATAAAGAAAAGCATTAACAAAGGAAAGATTCGTCCTCCTCACGCCAAAAGATACTGAGGGTTGAGGCTCCAAGGTGGTAGGAATCATCACTACTTATGAAAGAGAGTCAAGACAGATGCATCAAATTCACAATAATCACTGGGACATTTAAAGATGGATCTGGATCTCAGTGAAGTGATAGGTGACTCTCCCCAAATTACATATCGACAGCGGATAAGCCTTGGAGATAAACTGGTACACAGTCGCTTCACATCACCAACTACACATTCGTCTTGGCTCCCCTTTAGAAATAAGGGTAGTTACAGATGCGGTAATTGCGTTGCGTGTAACCATATTCAGACCGCAAACACATTCACGAGCCACATAACGGGTAGAGAATACACTATACAGCATTACATCAATTGTAAGTCATGAGGGGTGATATAATCGCCTCACATGTGAATGTGGTCTGGAATATATAGGAAAGACCATATGAGAGTTCCAGAAGAGAGTGGGAGAACACCTGAGTGACATCTCACATAAAAAGGATACCCCAATATCAAAGCATGTACACCACAACCATAATGGTAGAGTCAAGATTCGGTTTATGGGAATTGATCTGGTCAAGCCACCATCAAGGGGGGTGACTGGGACAGAGCACTTCTCCAGCGTGAGGCCTGTTGGATTTTTTTTATCTTAGAACTTCAGCCCCCTTTGGCTTAAAGAAACGGCAGAATTTCAGCTGCTTCGTATAGAACCAATTCCCCTTTTACCCACTGGCTCTTAAAGCTCTCCATAGGGGTGCCATATACTTCTGTTCTCTCCCTGTAATTCCATTGTAATTCGCTGCCTACCCTACTTCCCTTGATTGATCCGGTGGATGGTGGGGATGGGGACTTTTCGTTCCACCCACCTCAATCGGTTTGTCTAGGAGCTGATACTTCATTATTTTATTGATTCAATTATTTTATCAATTTGCACCATTAGCGCTATTACCAATTATGTAGATATCATCATTTTATGTATATTTCATCACTTGTATGTATATATCATCGCTTGTACAGTACGAGGGCGTGATGGTTTGCAATATATGTTAAGTATCTTATCTGGGTATGTCCTTGACTGGGCCAATATGAGTACGTTCAGTCTTTGACCAGTTGTGAGGAGGCTTGCCAAATAATGTCTCTTTATGTATTACCCCTGTTGCAGGGGTTGTTGATGCATCAGTCGCATCATTACATCCTTCAAGATGCGTTTCCTCCTTTTAGTGGCAGTATATGGCTGCTGGTAGGCACCCCCTAACCATAGGGGCATTTCTTATTTTTACTGATGGGCTAAATCCATTTCCTGGGTGGCAGACTTTTCATTTACCTTTTGCAACTGGAAGGTATTATCATCTAGGATGCCCCTCCATTTATAACTATACCTTGTATGCATTAGACTGGCATAAGGCAGTTTATCAAACCACTGCTGCAGCCATTACTAATTATCTGATCTCTGATACCCCCTTTCTTTACTCCCCTGATGAGTTATTGACAGAAATGTGCCACGTCGGGAGTTGGCACTAGGGATCTTAGATTAGTAAATTGCCCGTTTATAGGGGCAGGTATCAGGACGGGGTCGCCCCTTTTGGGGTGGGTGCTCTGTGTAGTTAGGTAGGGTCACATCAGTTCCCTCCCTTCTCTCTAGGGTTAACTAGGGATCAGCACTCACTCCTATCTACATGACTGTGACTACACAGACCTCAAGTCCTCCAGGGTACCTTCAACCGGATCACATTTGGACCTCATTGGACCCGAACCCCTGCATGAAATCCGATCTGATTAGATACACCTACAGTGGATCTGGTAAGACTGCTCCAATATATTATTCCAGTAATTGGCTGAAGCGGGCCACTGCTAAGGCCAGTGATAGGCTAAGTGTGCCAGGCAGGAGAGGAGTGCGTCCAGTCAGAAGAGGAAGTGCAGAGCAGCAGAGACTGGAGCAGCGTCACATACCACCCAACGTTTTGGACAGTCAAAGAGGGACACTTTTGGCTTATTGTGTGAAACATCCAATCACTTGCTGAGGTGGGTTATGGCTGCAGCCAGTGATTGGCTGAGCAGAATTCAAAGCTATTTCCTGCCATGTTGAGACAATAGCAGGCAGTGGGGTGCAGCAGGGACCCCGGAACTGTCAGAACTTTAGTTTTGGGGGATTGGTAAGGTGGGTATAAATTCTGTTATTTTTACCGCATTTGCAGCCCCTGAAATACCTGCTTAAATATCAGCATCTGACTGTACACATCTTACAGTCTAATAAACAGGTAGGAACCAGACAGATAGTAAACTGCTGTAAGTTTATTAATGCACATTTATTTCCCAGGTCAAAAAGAGGGACATTTACAAAGCAGGACAGAGGGACTTAGGTTAAAAAGTGTGACCCTCGCTCCAAAAGAGGGACACTTGGTAGGTATGGTGTCATAATAGAGGGGGAATATTTGTTCTTTTTTGTTTTTAAGCTGATCGCAGTCCACTGCCAGCAATTTTTATTTACTGAAAAACTCTTTTAACTAAAGATGTGCCCGTTAATAAATGGAAAGTAATTGCTATGCTGGTGCTTGTTTCAGTGCATACAGGCTGCATGTTGTAAACTTTAGGAATTGAGATGTAAAATTAACACTGAATCTATTGCCAGTCTAACATATTGTATCACCAGTTGCTAAGTAGCATAATAAAGCGTCCATAAAATGAGACAGATACTAAGGGCTGACTGTTTTGCATATTCCTCCTCAGCTTGACTGTGCAGTTTGCCGCTTAAAGGGCCCCTCTCATGTTAAAAATGCAGTGCAATCGGCAGGCAGCATGTTCTAGAGCAGGAATAGGATGTACCACGGCACTCAATTTTGTGATGCAAAGTTGAATAAATTTATTTTTGATCCATCCACATGAATATTTTATTCTTATTGTCTGGCTAACGTTTCGGTCCAACCATGGACCTTGTTCACGGCCCTTGACATCAGTGGCTCCAGCATGTGGTGTGGATGCCATCACAAAATTGAGTGCCGTTGTATTTCCTATTACTATGATATTGCTTCTTACCACTGAGCACCACTTCCCAACAATCTGAGGAGTGCCGTTCAACATTTACAAGAATCGAATGTTCTAGAGCAGGAGCTGAGCTGACCTGCTCCCCTTCGGTCATGTGACCATTTGTCATAAGGCAAAGGGTGCAGTTCACCACTGTGGTCAGCAGCAGCTTAAAAATTTAAGTTTACATCCAGGGACTTAAGTGGCGCAGCAGAGGCTGGAGAGCTCAGGAGCCAGGAAGCAGGTAAGTATGCTTTCCTTTGCCAGTCTGCCCAGGAGGATAGAGTATGCTAACCCCCGCCTAAATGTGCACAACCTCTTTGAAATTATGCCAGTGAATGGAAGAGTGATATGAATTAGCTTTTTAAGCACAAAAATAATAGTAGCTTTTAAATGTAACCGGTCTATAACCTAGTGGTAGAGTTTATGCCTGCCATATGGAAGCTCTGGGGTTTAAATACCCACAAATGTCTATAAATTTTATTTCTGAGAAATGAGAGTACCTTCCCAACCCACATCCATTCCAAGGGTGCCACAGCTTAAAGAGGACCTTTCACCTGTTCTGACATTACAGTATCAATACCTTGCACTGTAGGGCGTGTTTATTAGATGTGAAATCGCTATTTATTTTTTTCTGATCAGCTGGTCCATTGCATTGCTGTGCCCTGTTCTGTTTTGGCACCCTGTATGCTAATAAATAGCATTGGTACAGGGAGGAGGAGACGGCAGCTTTTTTGAGGGGGCGTCTCCTTCTCCCTGGCTGTGAGCTGTCCAATCACAGTGTACCGTGTCACAGCCAGGGAGAAGGTGGGTTGATTTTTCTCAATGTATCACATTCAGCCCCATTCACGTCTGAGCTGCACCTAAGACATGTGACCACTTAGCAGCGAGAAGGCCGTGGCACTACTGTGAGCGTTGTGCCTTCTAAAACAGCTGATCGGTGGGGGCCACCAATCATATACCTTTGACCTATCCAGAGGAGATGTCATCAGTATTAAAATCTCAGAAAACCCCTTTAATTAATATTCACTGCACGGAAATAAATATTAATGAGGCTGGGGATGTCAGTTATGGAAGTGGCTGGGCCCCAGCTTCTCCTGGACCTTAACTGCGGTACCGCCAATACTACCCTGATGGAAGCCCTGCATAGATGGCTGTCAATCATTGATACGACTAAAGCTATGGCAAGGCCAATCTACCATGTGCAGCATGAACAAGAAGTAGAAATGGCCATGAGTTTGAATTGATTATTTCAGCACTGTGGTAGGACAATAGTTTGCACTAAAAACTGTACTGTAACGAGTCACACTGCTGTGTGCACATCACGTGGCCAGATTTTTTTACTGCAAGCAGATATCTTGAAAACCATGAAGCATTGAAAATTGTATGGTGAAACTTGTATAGCTTTTACTTATACAATGGATAGCCTTAAAAAAGTTTTAGGCTAGGGTCACATATACTGGTTTTTTTATGCCGTTTTGACGAGTTTTGCACATACTTGTTTTGGTGTATATTTTTTTTATTTTTTTTAATAAAAAGCAGTAAACACGTGTGTTTTTTTTTTTATAGTGGAGTTCCTTTTTCAATTGTGGGGTGTTTTACTTGCCTTACTGAACAGATGCATATTCTGTTTTAGCACATTAGCACATGCGTCTTTGAAAGCCATAACTCTTATGTCGTTCAGTTACATAATTTTTACACGTTTTTTTCAGTAATTCATTTAGCTTTATTTCTTACATTTTTAGTATTTTTTATTATTATTTATACCTAGAAAAATGCAAAGAAGAAAGGGAAAATACATATTTTTTATTCTTCTTTTCAATGCAACTAAAATATTTCTTTAATTCCTTTCTATAGTTTTGATATATGGGATGAATGGGTTATGGTCGCTGGGGGCAGTGCTGAAAACTGCAGTGTGGTGTTGTTTCTTCATTATTTTTTCTTTATTTTTTTTACAAATAAATCATAATGAGATGGTTATTAGGAGGGCTTTAACTACCCAGATATAGACTGGGAAACTAAAACCTGTAGTTCTCCTAAAGGAAACAGGTTCTTGGCAATAACGAAAGACAATTCTCTTTCCCAACTGGTTCAGGACCCGACTGGAGGGACGGCCATACTGGACTTAGTACTAACAAACAGACCTGACAGAACAACAGATGTGCAGGTTGGGGGACACCTGGGAAATAGTGACCATAAAATAATAACCTTCCAATTGTCATTCAAAAGAGTGTTTCTTCAGTGAGGCACAAAAATACTTCAAAAAAGCTAAATTTGACGAGCTTAGAGAAGCCATTGGCCTCACTAACTGGGACAATGTACTCAAAATGTACTCAAAAATAAAAATACAGCCACATTAATGGGATATTTTTAAAACCATCCTAAACTCTAATTGTGAGAGGTACATACCTCCTAAAAGGGTGAGGAATAGAAAAAAAACAATGCATATGAATAGAATTATAAAGGAAGCAATAAATGACAAAAATAAAGCATTCAAATCACTCAAACAGGAGGGTGGCGAGGAAGTATTGACAAACTATAAGGAAAAAAATAGAATATGTCAAAGACATATAAAAGCAGTAAAACTAGATACAGAGAGATTCATTGCCAAAGAGAGTAAAACTAACCATAAAATGTTCTTCAGTTATATAAAGGGTAAAATGTATAAATCTGAAGGTGTCGGCCCTTTACAGAGTAATGAGGGGTTAGTTGCAGAGAGCGACGAGGATAAAGCAAAACTATTAAATATTTGTTCTCCACTGTATTAACGGAGGAAAATAAACTGTCTGACCCAGGAAGAAGTACAACAGCAACTTAAAAAGGTTAAAATCGCCAGGACCAGATGGCATACACCTCTGTATCTTAAGAGAATTAAGTAATGTCATAGACAGATCATTATTTCTGAATTTTAAGGTCTCTATATTGACAGAGAGTGTTCCACAGGATTGGCACATAGCAAATGTTGTGCCAATATTCAAAAAGGGGTCAAAAACAGAGCCCGGAAACTATAGTCGGGTAAGTTTAGCATCTGTCATGGGTAAACTGAAGGTTTTCTAAGAGATGCTATCTTGGAGTACCTCAATCAAATAATGCTGTTTCAGCACGCTTCATGAGGTATCGGTCATGACAAACTAATTTAATCAGTGTCTATGAGGAGGTAAGTTCTAGACTTGACCGCGACAAATCAATGGATGTCGTATATCTGGAGTTCTCCAAAGCATTTTACACTGTACCACCTAAAAATTTAGTATATAAAATGAGAATGGACACTGGACGGTTTTAAAAAGGGTTTAGATGAATTCTTAAAAGTAAACAACAATAATGCTTATGAAAATGTGCAGAAATCTGAGTCTCATTTCGTTCTGGGATTCGTGTCCCCACCTATCCCTTGGTTGAACTTGATGTACCTATGTCTTTTTTCAACCGTACTAACTATGTAATGCTTGGACTGGGAGAAAATGTCTGTATGTGGGTAAGTAACTGGCTCAGTGATAGAAAACACAGGGTGGTTATTAACGGTACACACTCAGATTGGGTCACTGTCACTAGTGGGGTACCTCAGGGGTCAGTATTGGGCCCTATTCTCTTCAATATATTTTTTAATGATCTTGTAGAAGGCTTGCACAGTAAAATATCAATTTTTGCTGATGACATTAAACTCTGTAAAGTATTTAACACAGAAGAGGACAGTATACTGCTACATATGGATCTGGATAGATTGGAGGCTTGGGCAGATAAGTGGCAGATGAGGTTTAACACTGACAAATGTAACGTTATGCACATGAGAAGGAAGAATGCAAGTCACCCGTACATACTAAATGGTAAAACACTGGGTAACACTGACATGGAAAAGGACCTATGAATTTTAGTGAACAGCAAAATAAGCTGTAGAAACCAGTGTCAGGCAGCTGCTGCCAAGGCCAATAGGATAATGGGTTGCATCAAAAGGGGCATAGATGCCCGTGATGAGAACATAGTCCTACCACTTTACAAATCTCTAGTTAGACCACACATGAATTACTGTGTACAGTTCTGGGCTCCTGTGAACAAGACAGACATAGCAGAGCTGGAAAGGGTTCGGAGGAGGGCAACTAAAGTAATAACTGGAATGGGTGGACTACAGGACCCAGAAACATTATCAAAATTAGTGTAATTCACTTTAGAAAAAAGGGAGGGATCAGTACAGAGATCTCTCCCATCATCTATTTATTTATTTATCCCCAGGACTGGCCGGCTCTCAGGGGGGTGCCAGAAAATACAGATGGAAGCACTCATTTTTATAAAATGCAGCGCATCTTATAAAGGGAATACTAGTGAGCAATTCCACAATGGAAGCGCTCACTAGTCTGCAGAAGGATGGGGAGAGAAGCGCTGTGAGCGCTGTACAGTACTTACCCCTCCTCCTGCTCGCTCTTCTCAGGGCCCGCACTGCTGTGTCCTGGCTGCCTGCAGCATCAGGACGTAGAGGGCACACTCTGACAAATGCTACGGTGAGGAGGTGAACAGAACAGAGAAAGCAGGTCTCATATGAGCACTGCCCTCTCTTCAAACAGCTGGGGGCACAGTGGGCATTACTACAATGAAGGGGGGCACAGTGGGCATTATTATTGTGAAGGGGGCACAGTGGGCGTTATTACTGTGAAGGGGGCACAATGGGGATTTCTATTATGAAGGGGGCACAGAGGGCATTACTAGCACAGTGGGCATTACTACTTTTAAGGGGGCACAATGGGCAATAATACTGTCAAGGGGGCAAAATGGGCATTATTACTATGAAGGGGGCACAGTGGGCATTATTACTATAAAGGGGGCACAATGGGGATTATTTCTATGAAGGGGACACAACGGGGATTATTACTGTGAAGGCGGCACAAAGAGGGCATTACAACTGTGAAAGGGGCACAGAAAGGGCATAACTAGTCAGAGGGCACCGTGTGGGCATAACTACTGTGAGAGGGCACAATGTGGTAATAACTACTGTGAGGGGGTACACATCTGTACAAAACTACTGTGAAGGTTGTACATTGAGGGCAATACTACTGTGAGGGGTACAATTTTTTTTTAAGTATTGGGGGGGGGGGCAGAGAAAGGATCCTCCCCGGGTGCCAAACACCCTAGGCATGCCACTGCATATTACCCCCAGTTAGAGGGAGAATAAAGCCCCCAGAGAGGTTGTATGAGACTGTACAGACTCACAGCAGAGCTGTTCAGACCCAGCAGCTTATGAACACATCTGGCACCCAGTAATCACATGATCGCTAGAATTGGAGCAGGAAACGGCATTGCCACTTCCTGATCTGTATAGACAGCGCTAATTGAACACTTAGTATACAGCAATGTAGACGGCAAGGATAGTATAAAACTGCCTGTGCCTTCTTTATGAGGAGCCCAGCTGTCACTGAGAGCTGTCTCCGTGCTCCTGCAGCTGCTCTATTAGCATGCAGATGTCATGCAAAGGCATTCAGCAATGCCATTGTGGACTACCCAGATGTTCATAGACGATGGGTGGTCCACAAGGGGTTAAAATCGCAGCATGCTCTAGCACTACATAAAAATGCATGAAAAATAATGCATGCAATGTTTAACAGCAAAAAAACAAACAAAAAAAAACTGAATAAATTTCCGTGTGTAGGGGCCCTAAAGGAATTTGCCAATGATTGACATTTATCAATAGCAATATGCCATAATTAGAGATGAGCGAACTTTAAAAAAAAGTTTGGCGTTCGGGTTGTGGTAAGTCGCGCATCCCGTTATGGATTCCACTATTGCGGCATATGGAATCCATAAGGGGCGGCTTCCACCAACCCAAACTGTTGAACAGCCGAAGGACCTGGGGTGACGTCACCGTCATGTGATTTGATCCCGTGCTGAGCCACGCCCCCTGCACTGATCACATGATGGTGACATCACCCCAGGTCCTTCGGCTGTTCAACAGTTCAGGTTGGTGGAAGCCGCCCCTTATGGATTCCATATGCCGCGATAGTGGAATCCATAACGGGATGCGCGACTTACCACAACCCGAACGCCAAACTTTTTTTTAAAGTTCGCTCATCTCTAGCCATAATTAATTGGTGGGCACCTAATCAGTAGGATCCCAGCTAATCCTGAGAACAGAGGAGGTTTTGACCCTCGCCGACTGAGTATTAAATATCCGTTGACATGAAAACCTTTTTTAATTTTATTATTCGCTATTGAAGGAAATTTATGAAAACTGAAGGTGTTGGCAATCTGATTTATGTTGTCCATTCCCAAATTTTATAAAATGTTTAAAGACTTCTTTTTGAACGCTATAATACACGTATAATACTGTGTATTCCATATGGACTCCATTTGCCGCCATACAGACACATAACTATACCATTTGCCATTACTGTGACTGTAGCGCCATATCAAAGAGCACAGCATGTAGTACGTGGCTTCAGCTAACTACGCTCTGAAGTGTCTAAGACTTTTCTACAAACTTCTGAGGTCTTTGACAGTTAATACAGGATTAAAGCATTACTGACTGCCCATCTGTCCTCAGTCCGGCTCTTTTCGTCTTCCTCTCCAAGCTCACACCTGTAATATTAACTAACATGAAGTTAGAATCAAATGACAAGCACAGCAGGATTACTTCTATTGTTGGAACATATGAAGGTCTGACTGTGCTGGGAAGAGACAGATACGGTGCGGCATGTCAGCATGCACCGCCATGGCAATGGGATTACACGGAATCTGATTACACACGATCCCTCTGGTAATGATCTGGGTTGGTGCTGCATTATGTTAAACCAGCTTACTGTGTCATCTGGATACAGAAGGAACTGTGTCTTCATCACCGAGAACATACAATGTATCTATATCAGTACTATAAGAAGGGGACATCCTTTACGTCTAGAGGAAAGAAGGTTTCTGCACAAACATAGAAGAGGATTCTTCACGGTAAAGAGCAGTGAGACTATGGAACTCTCTCTTCCTGAGGAGGTGGTGATGGTGCGTTCACTAAAAGAGTTCAAGATGGGCCTGGATGTATTTCTGGAGTGTAATAATATTGCAGGTTATAATTACTAGTTTTCTGGAGAAGGTTGTTGATCCAGATAGTTATTCTAATTTCCAGATTAGAGTCGATTTTTTTCCACTAAAACGAGAGAAATTGGCTTCTTCTTCATGGAAGGAGGGGGTTGCCTTTTTCTGGATCAGTAGATAGGTAATAGACAATTAGACATGTCATTTTTCATCCTTACAAACTATGGGGGTCATTTAATAAGACCAGAGTTTTAGACGCCGGTCTTAATAACCTCTATATCTGGTGGCGGATCCTGCAAAGTTATGAAGAGGCACAGACTTCTACATAACTTCCAGCACCAGTCTAAATGTAAGCCAGCTTCCTTGCTGGCTTACATTTAGACCATTTTCTACACCTAAAACAGGCGTAGAAAATGATGAATGAGATGAGCCTACCGACTGGTCCCCTTCGCCACCCACGCCACTCCCACTTTTTTTAGACCTGGCGGGGGAAAGTAGCAGCAATCTGCAACAGAAATACGTCTAACAAAGGCATATTTCTGGATAATAAATGACCCCCTATTTTACTGGGTAAAAGAGTCAATTAGACCATCTTGAGCTTTCTCATGCAAATCAGAAAATGTAATTAAATCAGCGAAGTGAATAGAAGAGACCCTCCGCACAGTCATTACTTAAATTTATGGAGCTCCCCCTAGTGGTAAAATGTATTCCACTCTTGGCTCTGGTGAGATGGTGGGGGGTGCCCCTGATAGCAGCCCTGCAGAAAGTCTGCTAATCTGACATTTATTTCCAGCATGAAACAGCAATATTCTGTGAAATATCACAGGACCAGAAGAAAACAGTAATTAGAAAATTCCTTTCAAAAAAGCTGATTCATTAGCAACATGAATGGTCTAGCCCTAGGATTAATTAAGTTCGGGAGGCACTAGAACAGCTTGGCCCAGCGGCCTCCGGAAAAAGTCAAGGAGGGCAGACAGAGCATTCTTTATGCCACTTCCGCTATGTGCTAGTTGGGGTCACAGAGGTTGTACTCCTATTATTCAGACATAGATGCCACATCTTATTAAAATGCGTCTCCTAAAAAAAAAACTTTAGGGTACGTTGACATGTAATTTGCGGCAGAAAGATCCACAGTGCATCTGCAGACTTTTCGCTGATTTTTCCACTGATTTCTCAGGGCTAGCTCTAAGTCAAACCGTTTTGTTGGCACAGTGGGCCCTCAACCACTGTCCTTAACAGCTTGTTTCCCTACATGAACCAACCATCCAGCCAGTTGCTGTGGAGGTCTCTGTTAAGGGGGTCGGGAATAGTGGAGGTCACATTTAAGGGGACTATAACCTATGGTCAGTGTTAAGGGGCGGCCCCTTGTGGAGGTCACTGTCAAGGGGGTTGGGTGCTATGGAACTCACTGTTAAAAGGGCAGGTTGCTGTGAAGGTCAAAGTTAAGGGGGGGGGCTGCTGTGGAGGTCCCATTTTAAGGAGACGGGGCACTGTGGGGGGGGCAGTGTTAGGGGGGCTGTGGAGGTCTCTGTTAAGGGGGTGGGGTACTGTAAATGTCACTGTCATAGTGGATACTGTCGATATCTTTTAACGACACACACAAACATTAAATGAAATAGATGAAATATACCCATGCGAAGCAGGGGCCTTCAGGTAGTAGTTTATTTGGTTGAAAAAAAGACATCTCTCTACCCAGTTCAGCTTGTTATCTTGCAACTTGATCCAGAGGAAGGCAAAAAAAAAAACTGTGAAGTAGAAGCCAATTTTCCTCATTTTAGGGTCCATTCACACGTCCGCAATTCTGTTCCGCATTTTTCCGCATTGTTCCGCACTTAGGGGGAAAAAAAATTTTTCCGACTTCAGTCAGCCAAGCAAGTCCCTGGATCAACGACTAGAGATGAGCGAACTTCAAAAATTAGTTCGGCGTTCGGGTTGGGAAAAGCCGAAGGATGATGGTGACGTCACCCCAGGTCCTTTGGCTTTTCCAAAGTTCGGGTTCGTGGAAGCCGCCCCTTATGGATTCCATATGCCGGGATAGTCCGCGGTAGTGGAATCCATAACGGGATGCGGCGATTACCCCAACCCGAACGCCGAACTAATTTTTGAAGTGTGCTCATCTCTATCATCTCATCTCTCTAGTAGCTATAGCCTGTAATATTATTGCACTCCAGAAATACATCCAGGCCCCTCTTAAACTCTTTTAGTGAACTCACCATCACCACCTCCTCAGGAAGAGAGTTCCATAGTCTCACTGCTCTTACTGTAAAGAATCCTCACGAACCAGCAGACCACTGGGCCACATGTCCTACCTCCTCTAAGGGCGTTGTCTAAGTGAACCCATCAATCTTCACAGTACCCTGATGGTGGGAATAGACTTTCCTGAGGGGAACACCAGGTCGCTACCTCTTGAGGAGAATAGGCATATGAGCCAGCTGGTCAAGATGGACCAGGAGGTACCTGAGCAAGGTACCAGAGGTACAGGCGTCGTCAGCAGGCTAAGTCGTTACAAAGAGCAACAGTGCAGGACTAAAGGATAAGGCATAGGTGAAGTCAGACAGGCAATAGGTCAGGGCAGGCAGCACAGGTACAGGTCAGGCAATCTGGGTCAGCAACAGGAGCGTCAAGGCAAGCAGGCAGGTATCAAACAGGTAGCAGAGTCCAAGAACACAAGTGGATACTAGGAACCTTAGCAGAACACAAGGACCTTGTCACTGAGGCATCTGGAAAGGGGGCTGAACCACTTATATATGTGCAGGAGGGCAAGGATTGGTTGGCGAGGTCACATGATCCAACCCATAAAACACAGGAAGTGATGTGCGCCGGCCATTAAGGAAGTGCTGCATGAAACAAGCAGCAAGCATGCTGTGGCCAGAGCTGAAAGGAAACCCTGTCAGCAGATCACTGCTGAACATGGCGCCCGGGACCTTGGCGGCAAGCAGAGGAACAGCGGTGCACAGCAGCTGCTGTTACACAAACCTTCTTTCCTCCAGGCGCAGAGGATGTCCCCTCGTCACTGTCACAGTCCTGGGGATAAATAGATAATGGGAGAGATCTCTGTACTGACCCCTGATATATTTATACATAGTTATTAGATCTCGACTCAGTCGTCTTTTTTTCTAAAGTGATTAACCCTAATATTGTTAATCTTTCTGGGTACTGTAGTTGCCCAATTCCAGTTATTAGTTTAGTTGCCCTCCTCTGAACCCTCTCTAGCTCTGCTATATCTGCCTTGTTCACAGGAGCCCAGAACTGTACACAGTACTCCATGTGTGGTCTGACTAGTGATTTGTAAAGTGGCAGGACTATGTTATCATCACAGGCATCTATGCCCCTTTTGATGCAACCCATTATCTTATTGGCCTTGGCGGCAGCTGCCTGACACTGGTTTCTACAGCTTAGTTTGCTCTTCACTAAAATTCCTAGGTCCTTTTCCATGTCAGGGTTACCCAGTGTTTTACCATTTAGTATGTCTGGGTGACTTGCATCATTCCTTCCCATGCGCATAACCTTACACTTGTCAGTGTTAAACCTCATCTGCCACTTCTCTGCCCAAGCCTTTCATCTATTCAGATCCATCTGTAGCAGAAAACTGTCCTCTTCCATGTTAATTACTTTGTAACTCCCCCCTCATCACTCTGTAAAGGGCCGACACCTTCAGATTTATATTATTTACCATTTATATAATTGAAGAACATTTTAGGGTTAGTTTTACTCTCCTTGAGAATGAATCTCTCTGTCTCTAGTTTGGCTGCATTTATTTGTCTTCTACATATTCTATTTTTTTCCTTATATGCTTTGTGTGCAGCTATCCTTAGGGGAGAACATTTCTCTAGGTGTCTATTCATACTGTGTTCGTCTATGGAGGAGGCAGGATTTCCTGATGTATAACTGTATTTTTATTTGTGTGTGCTGTGCAACCTATTCAGGATGAGTTAACTCACAGGATCACCATCTCAGTGATGTAAATTCACAAACCCAAAAAGTGGCCTCGGCAGTTCTATTTTACTCCTCGTACAGACAATGCAATATGCCATCTCGCTACTAACCATACATAAAGCTCCCCTAGCTACCAAGGTGAAAGGTTTAATACCTACCACCTCAAAACAGACATTTCTCCATAACAATGGTCATGATTAATGATCAAGTCTAATATGTTTAACTCTTTTGTTTGATTTGGTTATCTTTATCTACTTTTAGAACTTGTGTGAAAATCTGATGTCATTTTAAGTCAAATTTATTCAGAAATA
Source organism: Bufotes viridis (assembly GCA_033119425.1). Lineage (NCBI taxonomy): Eukaryota > Metazoa > Chordata > Amphibia > Anura > Bufonidae > Bufotes > Bufotes viridis. Next base: position 13,301 of record JAKVIS010000420.1, on the reverse strand, counting down.
TAGAAAAGTCTCAAGGGTTCACAAACTTTCAAGCACCACTGTATGTAGAATTGGGAAGAGAGGGGGAATGTAACTTTGCAATATTTTTGTGCTTTTTTAAAATTTCTAAAAACATATTTTACTAAAGTGTCCTCAGGAGACTTGAAAATGCGGTCCTCTGATTGCCCATACCATTGACTGCAATAGTACACTATTGCAGATTATGAGACTCTTAGGGTGCCTTAACACACAGCAGATTTTGTTGCAGAAAATTCCATGATGGAAAATCAGTTCCATTCACCTTGCAGAAATCCATATTTTTGCCACCCTATTCAAATTAATGGAACTGATTTTCAGTTGAGGAATTTTCTGCCACAAAATCTGCCGTTGAGAAGGCAACCTTACTGGCGTCGTATTAAGCCCTATAGGGCTTTAAAGGCAGTTTTCTATGGCAGGCCTGGGAGCCTTTACAAGGTCCCAGGCTGTCATATCAACTAGGGCAAACAAACGCAGCTAGCCGAATACTGTAATTCGAACTCCCAGCATGCCCGGACATCCTACAGGTATCAGCCTACAGCAGGGCATGATGGGACTTGTAGTTTTACAACAGCTGGAGGGCCGCAGGTTGAGCATCCCTGGCCTAAGCGATCCTAATCATAGCATAAGTTATTTTTTTATATAAAGAGATCATATATAGTATATGCTTTTAGCTTTAGTTTTAGGTGAATGCTCCCGAATTCGTGAGAACTACAGCTCAAGACAAAACCATGTGGTGTGAATGGGACCTAAAGTAGCAAAATGTATCACTCAAGAGTCCTCTTGCCATTGTAACTATAATATAATAATAAGTAGGAGAGAGGAATATTGGGATTGCAAAGGGGCATATCTTATGTAAGTGCAAGATGGTAAAGATGGTAAAATCCACTGGAATCCGTGAGTTGCAATGGAAAATCCAATATGCCGCTCTATTCAGGACTGGAGTATTCGTTTGTACCCACCCCCTCTTTGAGGTCTCTGCACCTTGTTAATTCCCATTGCTTTAAAATGTTCCACGGATTTATCAGATGTTCAAAAATGCAGACTTTTAAGGGCCTAGTCATTCAGCCGATATAATATTTATCACATCTGATGATGATATAAACATATATATATAAGAGTTACAAATGATAGAACTTTAAATGGGAAAATTATAATGGCTCTGACTGTCCTGAATATCTTTGCAAATGAACACATTATACATTTAGGCCACCGGCACACAGGTGCGGGTGAACGCACATAAGATCCATTTGAATTTCCGTGCGGATTTATGAGCGTTTCTGCCCATATCCACACCAAAATCTGCAATGTCTAACAGCAGTTTTTGGTGAGGATTTGATGCAGTTTTGCCACAGATCTTATTGAAAAGGGTGAAATCTTAAGCTAAAACCTCAAACATAATTGGCACGCTGCATATTTTGAAATCCGTGTGGCAGGTCAATTTCCGCACTGAAAAAATCTGCAAAGTGTACATGATTTTAATGTAATCTCATACACTTTGCTGGTACTGTGATACACTGCGATTTTTCTGCACAGGAATCCGCGCAGAAAAAACGCACGTATTCCGCAATGTGTTTCGGTGGCCCTAAAGAAACCTTTACATTTAAGACATATAACCCCAGAATCAAATTAGTTCATGAGACTGTATTGAATTTTTTGTTGAATTATAGTTCTTCCATAAAAATATCAGAATATTTGGTTTTATATCTTGTTTTTATTTCCACAGTTTATTTATATCTGCTCTTTTCGCCTAATTAATGGTTAAAAATTTAAGGTATGGTTTATTCCATCCCCCACACCTGCAATCAAAGCAGTCTGCAACTTTTTCACACTACAAAAGTGGTGTATTTTAATGACAAATGAGGCCTAATGTTTGTAATTACAAGTGAAACTGAGCCAAAGGCATATATAAGATCTGATTACATTATCAAAACTTTTCATGCCACCCATGATTAAAGAGGACCTGTCACCGCTCCTGACATGCCTGTTTATGTTATGTTATTCATTAAGTTATGAATTGCTAGCAGTCTGCAGTAAGGGTACAGAGGAGTGGTAACTATACATACGGTTGTGTGAATGTAGCCTTAGGCGTTTAGCTTTGTGGGACTCTCTCGGTTCCAGCACACGTTATTCGGTACGGTTTCAGGATGTGAGATTTCAGCCCTCGCTGACACGTCGGTTGTGATACACTAATTTGCTGAGACAGTCTTCAAGTTTATATTTGGGGGCTACTTGAAATCCACTGCTGAATTTCATGCACATCTTCAGCCGTCTTGATCGATGGAGGCCTCGGTTTCTTCATGTTTGCAACAGAGTCAGTTTGACGCCATTTCCGAACCAGACTCTGAATACGACGTTTAGCTGGTGGTTTTGTTCCTGGGTACTTAATTTACTGTATCTGCTTCGCACAAAGCCTTCCACAATCACTACTCGCTATTCCAGGGAGAACACCATCTTTCTGACACAATAGGCCAATTTTATCAAACTGAATAATAAATCTGGCTCAAATTCAGCTTCGGAAACAATCAACTGTGCATGTGCCACTATACATCCGGGTAGCGGCGCGAGCGCAGTCGCTGTTTCCAAGGCCGAATTTGAGCTTCAGCACCCAGAACAGGTCTCAGGTTGTCTGGACCAGGCTAGATGTCCGGCCCTGTCAGTTGGGTGCTTCTTTACCTATGGGGACAGCTCCTCACAGGTGAAGATCTCTTGCCGATGAGACTAATCAACTAGAATCGATTTGCTCAGGTTTGCATGTATGGACTGTCCTAAAACAGAGGGAAGTACTGGGGGCTTGTGCTTTGGTTGGCAGGGAGGGCACCAAGAAGGCATTTTACCTGGGCCAGGGCATTTAGATTAAAGGCTAGGGCAGCCAGCAGAACCTTTGTCCCTGGAGAAAGAAAGCCTACCTGCGCCTGCTGATATATGGAATCCAATTATAACTTTTATAAAAAATTTAGCAAAGCAGCACTTGACAAAACGTAAAACATCTGATAATACTCAGCGGATAATGGGGAACTAGTGTTATGATTATAACTCATCTCCGTAGAACCAGAACTTCCATAAACAGTATAATTATAAGACATCAGATCTCACCCTGATCTCAAATCATCAGTGTTTTAACTGTGGATGATAAAAGCTGCAAAATGAAACATCCCTCTGCTATTTGCATCAGATTTTTGGGAACAGGAAGGGCCCTTCTCCTATGCCGCTCTGCCGATACTAGCATGTTCCTAGGTACAGCAATGGACCAACAGATCATAAACCTCAAAGCAAAAATAACATTTGTTCTTCCTCTCTGCTATAAATGTTGTCAGGAAATCAAAATAAATCAATAAAATCGAAGTAGAGTAGCAGCGGTTCTTCTCAGCAGGAAAAGTCATTCTATCCTGCCTCTGCTGACAGACTCTTTCCTTAATAGGCCTCACCTATAATAATTAAGAATTGTGATTTTCTTTTTATTTAATACTACAATATACTAATAAGATCTTAAGATGTCTTAGGCTGTGTGCACACTTTGAGGTTTTGTAGTTTTTGAAGGAGTCTAAAGGTAATGGTAGAGTGTAAAAGGGTATTACAATCATTTAGTCCAGTCCTGGATTTGGCAAAAAAAAATTGTTGCCAAAATTCCAATTCCATCCTTCAAGTCCTGAAGATCTATGTATTTTTCACATGCGTATTCCTGGATGGACTTGTTCAGTCTTTTACTCTTGTGAGTTTTTCCTCAAGCCACCTTATTTCAGGTGTGTTTATAGTCTTAAGTTTTTTCAGTTTTTTTGTGATACAACCTGATTACTAGCTATCCATGACTATGCTCCTTTTGTTACTATGTTTGGTTCTTGTACTGGTCTCCTAGTGACTTTTGGCTACCTGTCTATGCTCCAGTCATGTGTTTATACTCCAATTTACATGCTCCAGCGTCTAGACACCAATATCTTGTGTCTGTGTTTCCGATTCTACATCATGCCTGTGCCCTTGTGCTTCACATATATGGCGCTGTGCGCTACACCTGGAATCTGCTACTCCACAGTTACGAACTCAATTCTTATACTCCCCAATTATGGACTCAACTCTTCTACTCCTCAATTATGAACTCAACTCTTCTACTCCCCAATTATGAACTCAACTCATCTACTCCACAATTAGGGTACTTTTACACTTGCGGCAGGACGGATCTGGCAGGCTATTCAGCCTGCCGCATCCGTCCTGCCGCCAGTGGCCGTGCACTGCCGTGCTGCCGCTCCGTCCCCATTGACTATAATGGGGCGGGGGCGGAGCTACGCGCAGCACGGCACTGCAGGGCCGGAGATTGCCGGACTAAAAGTCCTGCATGTCCGACTCTTAGTCCGGCGATCTCCTGCCGCAAGTGTAAAAGTACCCTTACAACTGGCTCTGCTGAGCATTCTCTGCTTGTTCCTAGATGGCATGGCTGTGATCTGTTTCTGTGTTCACATTTCACTTTCCTATTTTATTATCACCATCCCATCCCCCTAAGGAGCCGCATTCCTTTTCTTACAATGTTACTTATGCTAAAAACTTGATTATTGCTTGATGACTGCCTGCATGATCTGTCTATAATAAAATAACATTTAACCATAACAGTCTTTATAGGCACCTTCAATTTGGGTTGTCTTCTGATGGCCCTTTGAGACCCTTTATTGTGTCAGTTTGGGCCTGCTGGATGATCCTCTGGTACTCAGGTGGGCCTTCCTGCTCTTTCATAGTTACATAGTTAATGCAGTTGAGAAAAAATAAATAAGTTCTTCAGGTTCAACCAAGGGATGGGTGGGGATGTAAATTTTAGAAAAGGGGAGTTGCACCCAGACTTCTACACATTTTCATGAGCATCAATGTTATTTAATTTTAAGAATTCATCTAAGCCTCTATTAAAACTGTCCCCTGTTCCTACTGTAACCACTTCTTGAGGTAGACTATTCCATGTATTTATAGTTCTTACTGTAGAGGAACCTTTTAAAACTGAAGTTTTTCCTCCATTCGGAGGCAGTGCCCCTTGTATTTTGAGGGAATTTTACATGGAACAGCTTTTCACCATATCTTTTTGTAAGGGCCATTTATAAATTTGCATAAGTTCATGATCCCCTTAGTTGTCTCTTCTCAAGACTAAATGTAATTCTTTTAAATTTTCCTTATAACTAAGACCCTCCACGCCTCTTATCAGTCTAGTAGCTCTCCTTTGTACTTTTTACAGCTCCAAGGCATCCTTTCTATGGACTGGTGCCCAGAACTGAACTGCTTGTTCAAGATAAGGCTGCATTAAGGCTTTGTAAAGTGGTAATATTACATCCCTGCCCCGCGAGTCCACGCCACAATTATTACATGACAATATCCTGCTAGCCTTGCTAGTTTGATATTGTATGCTGTTAATCTATGATCTACAAGTACACCCAAATCCTTCTCTACAAGGGACTCTCCCAGTGTTACTCCCACTAGCACATATGAAGCACGGAGATTATTGCTACCCAGATGCAGAACTTTACATTTATCCACATTAAACCTCATTTGCAAAGTTGATGCCCAAACACTCAGAGTGTCCAAGTCAGCTTGTGGTTTATGGACATCTTCCATAGACTGCATAGTACTACATAGCTTGATCTGCTATTAATCTCATCCTCGATATCATTAATGAATAAGTTACATAATAGGGGCCCAGCACTAAACCTTGGGGTCACCCCTTATAATAGGGGACCATCCAGAATAAGAATCATTAACCACAACTTTCTGGACACGATCCTTTAGACAGTTCTTAATCCAATCCTTGGACTGGGGTATCTCCTAGCATAGGACCTATACCCATCAATGACAGGACCTCTTGAGTGACAGAATTGTTTGGGATCTGCCTTTTGAGGACAAGCTGTCTTCACAATATGTGATTCTTAGACCAACCACCCCCCCCCCCCAAAAAAAAAAAAAAAAAAAACTAATTTACTTTCCTAGAGTATAGACAGCTGGGATTCCTCCAGTCTTAAATAATCAATTGGTCTGCATTTGCTAGGTTCTTCACAAAGTGTGTTACGGCGCACCGCACCTTAATTGCTCCATTTTTACAAGAAACGTCAATAGGATATTCATTTATTGTTGGCCTTGTAGTGTATTTTAAGTAAAACAAAATCAATTTTCCTTTTTCCTATGTCCAGCTTTATGCAAGTCAGAAAGGGAAAAATTATTATCAATGCCCTGACCTGCTGTCTATAGAGCATGACGCGGTGAATGACTTTGGAAACTACAATATAACTTCATAAGCAAGCCATGGATTGCTTTTCTTGTTTGGTTTAGAATTTATTATTTTTATTTTTATTATTAGATTAGATAATTAGTGCCTTTATACTGCAAACTTCATAGGTTTGTCCCCTGCTGCTCTCCACTGGAGGAGATGAGTCTTTCTGACAAGAGAGAACTAGATTGATCCAAGATTACCTGACTGGATAAGGCCTCTTTCACACGGGCGTCACGTTTGACGCCCGGATCAGAGGCGGGTGCGTTGCTGGAAAATGCGCGATTTTTCCGCACGTGTGCAAACTTTTGTAATTCGTTTTGCATGCGTGTGTGAAAAATCGGCATGTTTGGTACCCAGACCCGATGCCGGACTTCATCACTGAAGTCCGGTTTCGGGTTGAGTATTCTGGGGATTTTATTATTTTCCCTTATAACATGGTTATAAGGGAAAATAATAGCATTCTCAATACAGAATGCTTTGTAGAATGTGGATTAAGGGGTTAAAAATAAAAAACTGAACTCACCATGTGATTGGACCATGTGATGTGACGTCATCACAGGTCCTTTAGACTGCAGCTAATGCTTGAAGAGAGAAGAGAGATCGCCAACTACGCGATCAAGTGGCTAAGGTAAGTTCAGTTTTTTATTTTTAACCCCTTAATTTACATTCTACAAAGCATTCTTTATTGAGAATGCTATTATTTTCCCTTATAACCATGTTATAAGGGAAAATAATGAAGATCGGGTCCCGTCTCTTAGCAACCATGCGGGAAAATTGCACCGCATCCGCACTTGCTTGCGGATGCTTGCGATTTTCCCGCAGCCCCATTCACGTCTATAGGGCCTGCGTTGCATGAAAAACGCAGAAACTGGAGCATGCTGCAATTTTCACGCAATGCAGAAGTGATGCGTGAAAATCACCGCTCATGTGCACAGCCCCATAGAAATAAATGGGTCCGGATTCAGTGCGGGTACAATGCGTCCACCTCACGCATTGCACCCAGGGGCGTAGCAAAAGGCTCATGGGCCCTGGTGCAAGAGTTCAGCTTGGGCCCCCCTTCCCTCAGTGCTTTGTGTGTCTTCTTATGCAGCACAAGGGTCTTTGGGCCCCCTCAGGCTCCTGGGCCCGGTAGCGACTGCTACCTCTGCACCCCCTATAGCTACGCCCATGATTGCACCCACGCGGAAAACTCGCCCGTGTGAAAGGGGCCTAAGATTCAGACCTTCAAGCGATTCAGAAGATCACTGGAGGCTCCAGTTAAACCTTCTCCATTGCATACGATAAGTTAATACATAATCCAATGGGTATACATGAGACGAACGTGATGCATAGGACAAAATCATTCACAAATCTGCTGTGGTCAATATGCATAGTACATAGCAATCCAAATGAGACACAGAGGGGTCACAAATAGGGATGAGCGAACCCAGTGAAGTTCGGGTTTGCTGGGTTCAGCCAAACTTCAGGTCATGAACCCGTACCCCATTAAAGTCAATGGTCAGTGCGGTTACAGGTCCTTTTGCAGGTCTTGAAGAAAGAAGAGGATACTGGCTGCGCGATCAAGTGGATGAGGTGAGTTTTTTAAATTATTTTTAACCCCTTAATGGCCATTTTATTTAGAATTCTAGCTTAATAAAATCGGAAAATAACGGAAAATAATAAAATCACCCGAACACAGAACCCGAACTTCAGTGAAACAGTCCGGGTTTGAGTACCCGAACTCGCAAGGTTCGGTACGAACCAGAACTTTGCAGTTCAGGTTCGCTCAACCCTAGTCACAAAGTAGTCAGTCAATCTGGGTTAAATACAGGTAATGGTTTTAAAAAGGGCATCCTCTAGCGAGAGTGGCCAAGAAGTCCACAAAATAAACCCTAGTGGCAAGTGGATTATACCGAACTGTGTGGAATATCTGGGCTTCCACTTGGCAAGTAAGATGTAGCCTGGATAAACCTAAAGGATCTGACTAATAATCCGCATGCATTGTCATAGGCATAGGTGCCGCATGGCATTGGGGGATGGCAAAAGTTCAGAGTGTGTAGCATGCAACACATTTTTATAGGGTGTGCCTCATAGGACTGGGTGGAACAATATTGTGGCACTTGTAGCATATACAGTGATCCCTCAAGATACAATGGCCTCAGGATACAATATTTTCAACATACAATGGTCTTTTCTGACCCATCGTAGGTTGATACTAGGATGAACATACAATGTATCAGATCCAACCAATCAAGGCCACTTCTCTGGTAAAATAGATGTATTTGTTGCTAGTTAGAAACTATTCCTGACTGTTATATGTAAGGACTTGTCTTATCTGTCTTAGTTATCTGCTTATTTTTCCTAAATCTTCATTTTCTCTTATCTTGGATGACATTTTGGGGCTTTTCAACATACAATGAACCGATTAATATTGTAGCTTGAGTGACCACTGTATAATGCATTTCTATAGAGTGTGCCTATAGGAGATAGATAAGGCAGCACTTTTACACTGGGTTCAGACCCGAGCGTTTTGAAGCCTGGCATTTTCTGCGCATTCAAGACGGGCGTTAACGCGCGTTTTTTACAAGCGTTTTGGTAAATAGTGTAGGCGCGTTTGACGCGCGTTTATGTGATTGACTGCATAGTTGGCCAATGACCAAACAGCCCTCGCTATATATAGTTTGGCCAATCTGAGTGCTTTAGAGGTGTGAAATTCCATGGTGGCTGATCCAGCATGTTGCAAACTTTGAAAAACGCGCGTCCATAGGCGCGTTTTACGCTGCACAAATGCCCGAACAACACGCGTATCGCGTTTCCCATTGAAGTATATTGGCACCAAACGCTCGAAAAACGCCCGAATTAACGCGAACATACTGACGTTTTTGTCGGACGTTTTTAGGCGCGTTCGAACGCGCATAAAAACGCGCAAGTGTGAACCACCCCCATTGGAATGCATGGTTCCTGTACTGTTGTGCGTTTTTTTGCGCGTTCGAACGCGGCGTTTTACGCGAAAGTGTGAACTGAGTGTTAGCATGCATAACATAGGGTCTGCCTAATGGGGGAGAGAATAGTGCAATAGGTGTAGCATGCAGCTCGCATTTTCTGATACAAAGGTTACAGGGGTATTACAGGATTTTTTTTTTTATGGCCTCATGTACACGACCGTATGTGTTTTCTCGGTCCGCAAACCGCGGATCCACATAACACGGAAGCTGCTCCGTGTTCCATTCTGCAATTTACGGAACGGAACGCGGCCCATTGTAGAAATGCCTATTCTTGTCCGCAAAACGGACAAGAATAGGACATGCTCTATTTTTTTTGCGGGGCCATGGAATGGAGCAACGGATGCGGACAGCACACGGAGTGCTGTCCGCATCTTTTGTGGCCCCATTGAGGTGAATGGGTCCGAGCCGCAAAATATGCGGCTCGGACGTGGACCAAAACAACGGCCGTGTGCATGAGGCCTACTGATGACCTATCAAAAACAGGGCTGAGACAAGGCATTTTGGTGATCTGGGCACATTTGGCAACTTGCCCCCCTTCCCACCCAATTTAATACTACCTTACTTTAAAAAAAAATTGTTATCCATATATATTGCTCATATACTTGCTTTAAACAGGTGCTATGCAGACTGTCATTATCCTGCAGACTATACAAAAGAATTATGCACAGACCAGTCACAGGCATGATTGTAGTCTGACGCTTCTTCTCCTTTCGCCCAGACCACTATGATGACTTCTTCTTACAAGACCACAAAATTAACCAGACACCTAAATTACTGCTTACCACAAACTAGACCTCTAAATTTATTCACATCCCTTACCAGAAACCAATATTCAGACCCAAGACCAGACCCCAATATTCATACTGGAGATAACAAAAGTCAGAACCCCATCAATTACATTAGTCTTCCTACAAATATATCTATGAAGGGGGGATTGAACTTAGTTAAATAGAATATGCAGCAACATCAATCAGGGGCATGACTAGGAAAGACTCGGGCCCATACCAAACTTGTGAATGAGCTCCCTTTGCCCCCTTAAGCATGGATAATAGGGGCTAAATTGTATCCCGTTGAGTGGATAGGGCTTTTTGAGTGTCTTATAAATTAGCATAATAGTAGGAAATGTGATAAAATACTCCCTTGTTATATCCCCCGCCACTTCAGAGCCATCACTACGGTGGTCTACGCTGTTCTTAAAGGGGTTATCTCATGATTAATGTTAAAAATGAAAATCCGACATCATATAGTACATAATAATACCTTTCTAACAAAGCTAGAACCAGACTTCACATGGATCTAGAGATGTCCACGTTCTTTGCTCCAATTGCTCTGCTATGTTTATATCAAGCTTTCGGCTCAGGGGGTGTGTCCTTTCTTCTGTAACTTTAAATTTGGCACTTCTAGATTTAGAGGAAACTTCTGTGCCTAGTCTGAAAAAGGGACATGGCCTTAATGGAAAAGGGACGTGGTTGTGTGGGGAAGGGCACGGCCTGACATGCAACTTTTTGCACCAAAATGCGCAATTCTGGTGTACAATTCTGTCTCAAAGTAAGCAAACCAATATTTGGTATGGAGCTAAAGAACAGTGTCTATCCCTATCATCCAGTCTGAGCCCCTGTGAAAAACCTGGTACTGGTCGACACAGCTGATCTAAGCTTACGCTATCTACAGACTTAATAAATCTGCCCCATGGTATCAGCTTTACTTGAAGTGTTCCCTTAGGCTAATTAGGGTACTTTCACACTTGCGTTGGTGCGGATCCGTCTGTTTATTTGCACAGACGGATCCGCACCTATAATGCAAACGTTTGTATCTGTTCAGAACCGGTCCGTTTGCATTAGTTAAAAGAAAAATGACAAAGTTCAAAACGGATCCGTTTTGAATTACATTAAAAGTCAATGGGGAACGGATTCGTTTTCAAATGCACCATATTGTGTCATTAAAAACGGATCCGCCCCCATTGACTTACATTGTAATTAAGAACGGATCGGTTAGGCTCCGCCTCTTCAGACGGACACCAAAATGCTGCATGCGAACGATTTATGATGCTGTGAGTCCCTGCGGCCATCATACAGAATGTGTTTCCTGGACTGACTAAGCTCACGTGAAATTAGCCATAATTTTGAACACTTGATCCAACACAACATAACTAGAAGGATTTACCATATGCCCGTGTTTTGCTGGCAACATAGACTGCTACCTGGCAGAAAACTGTGCCTGCAAAAAGGAACATTCAGTCTGGCACTGATCCTATTATTGCGTGAAGGATTATTATAATTCCAACTGGCAAATGCAAGGAGAATGGAGTTGACAAAACTTGGGAGAAGTTCAATAAAACAATTATAATTTTTTATTACTTCAAGGGGTTGTCCAGGTTTAGAGCTGAACCCCAACATAAGCTCCCCTTCACTCATTTAGCATGTCTGGGAAGAGCATCAGAGCATTTCTAGCTCCAGTGCTCCCCCTTGCCCTGAGCTGCATACCCGGCTTTTTCTCAGTATGCTAGGCAGAGGCTTCAGCCTAGCAGTGATCCCGGTGACTAGTGTTGAGCGAATTGAAGTGCACGAAGTGTACTTCAATCAGAATTTTAGGATAAATTTGATTCGCCGCAAAGCCGAATTTCCTTGTGCTGCGTGGTAGCAAATCGATTTAACCTGAAATAGTGTAAAAAATATTTAAAAAATCATACTAACCTGATCCATTTGCTCACAACAGCGCAGCGGCTCCCATCTTGCTCGAAGTTCTCAACCGAAATCTTGTGCGTGGTGATGTATGATGTCACCACGCCGGCCAACATGATGACTTCATCGCGGGCCGCACAAGATTTTGTGCCAGATCTTCAAGCAATATAGAGGCGGCATGATTTTCTTATTTTTTTTAGTTTACACTCTTATTTATATCAGATGCCGATATCATGTATCGCCGCTCCCTGTCATTGCACTACTTACAAAGAAATGGGCGAAGCAGCCGAATCGAACTTTTCATTAATTCGCTTATCTCTACCGGTGACATCACCAGAACTAATATGCGGCCTTTAGCGCTGCCCTAGCCTGTAAAACAGCCTAGGGCAGCACTAAAGACTGCCTATTTGTGCTGGCGACATCACCGGTAGTAAAGAAAAATGCCCTTGCCCTGCGCGATGCTCCGGCGTGCTAAATGAGTGAACGGGAGCTTATGTCCGCGGTCAGCTATGAACCTGGACAACCCTTTTTAATTTGAAGGCGCTTCCTTTTTGGACATAATCATGAAAAGTTTTCTATCTATTACTTTATGTTTTTTTGTTTTGTTTTATTTTTGTTATGTTTAAAAATAAATTCATAAAAAGAATGACACATTGCAGTTACTATACTGTCCACACGTACCCATTGATTTTAATGTGCATATTCTGACATCAGTGATTTTCCACTGACTCTAGGTCAGTGGAAAAACCACAGACACTTCCACTACTTTGGTCGTGATGTGGACCAAACAGGCCAATTGAAGCCTATAAGTCTGTAAAAACCACTGACACAACCCTAATGGCCACCGTGTTCTGTCAGTTACTTTCACGGACCATTGGTAGGAGATTCTCTTGAAACCAATTTTCAGCCTAGCAGTGTCCGTGAAATACGGATGACAAATGGAGGACAAAAAGTGGACACATGGATCAAATAAGGATCCTTCACAGACATCTTCATGGATAAACCACTTTCCATCTTGTCATGGACGAGTAAAAGAGGCCTAACTTAACCACTTCAGCCCCCCTAGCTTAAACACCCTTAATGACCAGGCCACTTTTTACAATTCCGCACTACACTACTTTCACCGTTTATTGCTCCGTCATTCAACTTACCACTGTGGTAAGGTGCAAGGTGTCATATGTGATGGCAGGTACGTGTCACCGAGGTTGCTGGCCTCGGTGAGGTGAGAGCCGGGTTTTTGTCTGCAGCAGCTAGTGCTGTTTGTCTTTGTTAAATAGCATGGCTGCAAAGCCGATCCGGGCCGGCTCTTACTGGGAGCAGCTAAAGAGTAGGGTGGGTGGCTGCTCCCCACGGTCCAGTCCATGTTTTGGGCTGGATATAAAACGC
>JAKVIS010000419.1:0-74111 GCA_033119425.1 Bufotes viridis | reverse complement strand
CCTCACTCCTCTGTCTGGGTGCTGGAGCCTAAATAACTGAAAGTGGCCTTCTCCAGTGGTGGGTGATATCAAGCCTTATTCCTTGCTGTGGGACCTCTCTCCTCTGTCTGGGTGCTGGGGCCTAAATAACTGAAAGTGGCCTTCTCCATTGGTGGGTGAGATAATGCCTTATTCCTTGCTGTGGGACCTCTCTCCTCTGTCTGGGTGCTGGGGCCTAAATAACTGAAAGTGGCCTTCTCCAGTGGTGGGTGATATGACGCCTTATTCCTTGCTGTGGGACCTCTCTCCTCTGTCTGGGTGCTGGGGCCTAAATAACTGAAAGTGGCCTTTTCCAGTGGTGGGTGATATGACGCCTTATTCCTTGCTGTGGGACCTCTCTCTTCTGTCTGGGTGCTGGGGCCTAATTAACTGAAAGTGGCCTTCTCCAGTGGTGGGTGATATGACGCCTGATTCTCTGCTTTGGGACTTCTCTCCTCTGTCTGGGTACTGAGGCCTAAATACCTGAAAGTGGCCTTCTCCAGGGGTGGGTGATATGACGCCTTATTCCTTGCTGTGCGACCTCTCTCCTCTTTCTGGGTGCTGGGGCCTAAATAACTGAAAGTGGCCTGCTCCAGTGATGGGTGATATGACGCATGATTCTCTGCTGTGGGACCTCTCTCCTCTGTCTGGGTGCTGGGGCCTAAATAACTGAAAGTGGCCTTCTCCAGTGGTGGGTGATATGACTGCCTTATTCCTTGCTGTGGGACCTCTCTCCTCTGTCTGGGTGCTGAGGCCTAAATAACTGAAAGTGGCCTTCTCCAGTGGTGGGTGATATGATGCATGATTCTGTGCTCTGGGACCTCTCTTCTCTGTCTGGGTGCTGGGGCCTAAATAACTGAAAGTGGCCTTCTCCAGTGGTGGGTGATATGATGCCTTATTCCTTGCTGTGGGACCGCTCTCCTCTGTCTGGGTGCTGGGGCCTAAATAACTGAAAGTGGCCTTCTCCAGTGGTGGGTGATATGATGCCTTATTCCTTGCTGTGGGACCTCTCTCCTCTGTTTGGATGCTGGGGCCTAAATAACTGAAAGTGGCCATCTCCAGTGGTGGGTGATATGACGCCTGATTCTCTGCTGTGGGACCTCTCTCCTCTGTCTGGGTACTGGGGCCTAAATACCTCAAAGTGGCCTTCTCCAGGGGTAGGTGATATGACGCCTTATTCCTTGCTGTGGGACCTCTCTCTCTGTCTGAGTGCTGGGGCCTAAATAACTGAAAGTGGCCTTCTCCAGTGGTGGGTGATATGACGCATGATTCCCTGCTGTGGGACCTCTCTCCTCTGCCTGGGTGCTGGGGCCTAAATAACTGAAAGTGGCCTTCTCCAGTGGTGGGTGATATGATGCCTTATTCCTTGCTGTGGGACCTCTCTCCTCTGTCTGGGTGCTGGGGCCTAAATAACTGAAAGTGGCCTTCTCCAGTGGTGGGTGATATGACGCCTGATTCCTCTGCTGTGGGACCTCACTCCTCTGTCTGGGTGCTGGAGCCTAAATAACTGAAAGTGGCCTTCTCCAGTGGTGGGTGATATGACGCCATGATTCTCTTGCTGTAGGACCTCTCTCCTCTGTCTGGGTGCTGGGGCCTAAATAACTGAAAGTGGCCTTCTCCAGTGGTGGGTGATATGATGCCTTATTCCTTGCTGTGGGACCTCTCTCCTCTGTCTGGGTGCTGGGGCCTAAATAACTGAAAGTGGCCTTCTCCAGTGGTGGGTGATATGACGCCTTATTCCTTGCTGTGGGACCTCTCTCCTCTGTCTGGGTGCTGGGGCCTAAATAACTGACAGCGGCCATCTCAAGTGGTGGGTGATATGATGAATGATTCTGTGCTGTGGGACCTCTCTCCTCTGTCTGGGTGCTGGGGCCTAAATAACTGAAAGTGGCCTTCTCCAGTGGTGGGTGATATGATGCCTTATTCCTTGCTGTGGGACCTCTCTCTCTTTCTGGGTGCTGGGGCCTTAATAACTAAATGTGTCCTTCTCCAGTGGTGGGTGATATTATGCATGATTCTGTGCTGTGGGACCTCTCTCCTCTGTCTGGGTTCTGGGGCCTAAATAACTGAAAGTGGCCTTCTCCAGTGGTGGGTGATATGACGCCTTATTCCTTGCTGTGGGACCTCTCTCCTCTGTCTGGGTGCTGGGGCCTAAATAACTGAAAGTGGCCTTCTCCAGTGGTGGGTGATATGACGCCTTATTCCTTGCTGTGCGACCTCTCTCCTCTGTCTGGGTGCTGGGGCCTTAAGAACTGAAAGTGGCCTTCTCCAGTGGTGGGTGATATGACGCCTTATTCCTTGCTGTGGGACCTCTCTCCTCTGTCTGGGTGCTGGGGCCTAAATAACTGAAAGTGGCCTTCTCCAGTGGTGGGTGATATGATGCCTTATTCCTTGTTGTGGGACCTCTCTCCTCTGTCTGGGTGCTGGGGCCTAAATAACTGAAACTGGCCTTCTCCAGTGGTGGGTGATATAACGCATGATTCTCTGCTGTGGGACCTCTCTCCTCTGTCTGGGTGCTGGGGCCTAAATAACTGAAAGTGGCCTTCTCCAGTGGTGGGTGATATAATGCCTTATTCCTTGCTGTGGGACCTCTCTCCTCTGTCTGGGTGCTGGGGCCTAAATAACTGAAAGCGGCCATCTCCAGTTGTGGGTGATATGATGAATGATTCTGTGCTGCGGGACCTCTTTCCTCTGTCTGCGTGATGGGGCCTAAATAACTGAAAGTGGCCTTCTCCAGTGGTGGGTGATATGATGCCTTATTCCTTGCTGTGGGACCTCTCTCCTCTGTATGGGTGCTGGGGCCTTAATAACTAAAAGAGGCCTTCTCCAGTGGTGGGTGATATTATGCATGATTCTGTGCTGTGGGACCTCTCTCCTCTGTCTGGGTTCTGGGGCCTAAATAACTGAAAGTGGCCTTCTCCAGTGGTGGGTGATATGACGCCTTATTCCTTGCTGTGGGACCTCTCTCCTCTGTCTGTGTGCTGGGGCCTAAATAACTGAAAGTGGCCTTCTCCAGTGGTGGGTGATATGACGCCTTATTCCTTGCTGTGCGACCTCTCTCCTCCGTCTGGGTGCTGGGGCCTTAAGAACTGAAAGTGGCCTTCTCCAGTGGTGGGTGATATGACGCCTTATTCCTTGCTGTGGGACCTCTCTCCTCTGTCTGGGTGCTGGGGCCTAAATAACTGAAAGTGGCCTTCTCCAGTGGTGGGTGATATGATGCCTTATTCCTTGCTGTGGGACCTCTCTCCTCTGTCTGGGTGCTGGGGCCTAAAGAACTGAAAGTGGCCTTTTCCAGTGGAGGGTGATATGACGCCTTATTCCTTGCTGTGGGACCTCTCTCTTCTGTCTGGGTGCTGGGGCCTAAATAACTGAAAGTGGCCTTCTCCAGTGGTGGGTGAAATGACGCCTGATTCTCTGCTGTGGGACCTCTCTCCTCTGTCTGGGTACTGGGGCCTAAATACCTCAAAGTGGCCTTCTCCAGGGGTAGGTGATATGACGCCTTATTCCTTGCTGTGGGACCTCTTTCCTCTGTCTGGGTGCTGGGGCCTAAATAACTTAAAGTGGCCTTCTCCAATTGTGGGTGATATGACGCATGATTCTCTGTTGGGGGACCTCTCTCCTCTGTCTTGGTACTGGGGCCTAAATAACTGAAAGTGGCCTTCTCCAGTGGTGGGTGATATGACTCCTTATTCCTTGCTGTGGGACCTCTCTCCTCTGTCTGGGTGCTGAGGCCTAAATAACTGAAAGTGGCTTTCTCCAGTGGTGGGTGATATGATGCATGATTCTGTGCTGTGGGACCTCTCTCCTCTGTCTGGGTGCTGAGGCCTAAAAACTAAAAATGGCCTTCTCCAGTGGTGGGTGATATGAAGCATGATACTCAGCTGTGGGACCTCTCTCCTCTGTCTGGGTGCTGGGGCCTAAATAACTGAAAGTGGCCTTCTTAAGTGGTGGCTGATATGATGCCTTATTCCTTGCTGTGGGACCTCTCTCCTCTGTCTGGGTGCTGGGGCCTAAATAACTGAAAGTGGCCTTCTCCAGTGGTGGGTGATATGATGCCTTATTCCTTGCTGTGGGACCTCTCTTCTCTGTCTGGGTGCTGGGGCCTAAATAACTGAAAGTGGCCTTCTCCAGTGGTGGGTGATATGACGCCTTATTCCTTGCTGTGGGACCTCTCTCCTTTGTCTGGGTGCTGGGGCCTAAATAACTGAAAGTGGCCTTCTCCAGTGGTGGGTGATATGACGCCTGATTCTCTGCTGTGGGACCTCTCTCCTCTGTCTGGGTACTGGGGCCTAAATAACTCAAAGTGGCCTTCTCCAGTGGTGGATGATATGACGCCTTATTCCTTGCTGTGGGAACTCTCTCCTCTGTCTGGGTGCTGGGGCCTAAATAACTGAAAGTGGCCTTCTCCAGTGGTGGGTGATATGATGCATGATTCTGTGCTGTGAGACCTCTCTCCTCTGTCTGGGTGCTGGGGCCTAAAAACTGAAAATGGCCTACTCCAGTGGTGAGTGATATAAAGCATGATTCTCTGCTGTAGGACCTCTCTCCACTGTCTTGGTGCTGGGGCCTAAATAACTGAAAGTGGCCTTCTCCAGTGGTGGGTGATATGACGCATGATTCTCTGCTGTGGGACCTCTCTCCTCAGTCTGGGTGCTGGGGCCTAAATAACTGAAAGTGGCCTTCTCCAGTGGTGGGTGATATGACTCCATAGTCAATGCTGTGGGACCTCTCTCCTCTGTCTGGGTGCTGGGGCCTAAATAACTGAAAGTGGCCTTCTCCAGTGGTGGGTGATATGATGCATGATTCTGTGCTGTGGGACCTCTCTCCTCTGTCTGGGTGCTGGGGCCTAAAAACTGAAAATGGCCTACTCCAGTTGTGGGTGATATGAAGCATGATTCTCTGCTGTGGGACCTCTCTCCTCTTTGTGGGTGATGGGGCCTAAATAACTGAAAGTGGCCTTCTCCAGTGGTGGGTGATATGATGCCTTATTCCTTGCTGTGGGACCTCTCTCCTCTGTCTGGGTGCTGGGGCCTAAATAACTGATAGTGGCCTTCTCCAGTGGTGGGTGATATGATGCATGATTCTGTGCTGTGGGACCTCTCTCCTCTGTCTGGGTGCTGGGGCCTAAAAAATGAAAATGGCCTACTCCAGTGGTGGGTGAAATGAAGCATGGTTCTCTGCTTTGGGACCTCTCTCCTCTGTCTGGGTGCTGGGGCCTAAATAACTGAAAGTGGCCTTCTCCAGTGGTGGGTTATATGACGCCTTATTCCTTGCTGTGGGACCTCTCTCCTCTGTCTGGGTGCTGGGGCCTAAATAACTGATAGTGGCCTTCTCCAGTGGTGGGTGATATGATGAATGATTCTGTGCTGTGGGACCTCTCTCCTCTGTCTGGGTGCTGGGGCCTAAATAACTAAAACTGGCCTTCTCCAGAGGTGGGTGATATAACGCATGATTCTCTGCTGTGGGACCTCTCTCCTCTGTCTGGGTGCTGGGGCCTAAATAACTGAAAGTGGCCTTCTCCAGTGGTGGGTGATATGATGCCTTATTCCTTGCTGTGGTACCTCTCTCCTCTGTCTGGGTGCTGGGGCCTAAATAACTGAAAGTGGCCGTCTCCAGTGGTGGGTGATATGATGCCTTATTCCTTGCTGTGGGACCTCTCTCCTCTATCTGGGTTCTGGGGCCTAAATAACTGAAAGTGGCCTTCTCCAGTGGTGGGTGATATGACGCCTTATTCCTTGCTGTGGGACCTGTCTCCTCTGTCTGGGTGCTGGGGCCTAAATAACTGAAAGTGGCCTTCTCCAGTGGTGGGTGATATGATGCCTTATTCCTTGCTGTGCGACCTCTCTCCTCTGTCTGGGTGCTGGGGCCTTAAGAACTGAAAGTGGCCTTCTCCAGTGGTGGGTGATATGACGCCTTATTCCTTGCTGTGGGACCTCTCTCCTCTGTCTGGGTGCTGGGGCCTAAATAACTGAAAGTGGCCTTCTCCAGTGGTGGGTGATATGATGCCTGATTCCTTGCTGTGGGACCTCTCTCCTCTGTCTGGGTGCTGGGGCCTAAATAACTGAAACTGGCCTTCTCCAGTGGTGGGTGATATAACGCATGATTCTCTGCTGTGGGACCTCTCTCCTCTGTCTGGGTGCTGGGGCCTAAATAACTGAACGTGGCCTCCTCCAGTGGTGGGTGATATGATGCCTTTTTCCTTGCTGTGGGACCTCTCTCCTCTGTCTGGGTGCTGGGGCCTAAATAACTGAAAGCGGCCATCTCCAGTGGTGGGTGATATGATGCATGATTCTCTGCTGTGGGACCTCTCTCCTCTGTCTGGGTGCTGGGGCCTAAATAACTGAAAGTGGCCTTCTCCAGTGGTGGGTGATATGACGCCTTATTCCTTGCTGTGGGACCTCTCTCCTCTGTCTGGATGCTGGGGCCTAAATAACTGAAATTGGCCTTCTCCAGTGGTGGGTGATATGACGCCTGATTCTCTGCTGTGTGACCTCTCTCCTCTTTCTGGGTGCTTGGGCCTAAAAATATGAAAATGGCCTACTCCAGTGGTGGGTGATATGATGCATGATTCTGTGCTGTGGGACCTCTCTCCTCTGTCTGGGTGCTAGGGCCTAAATAACTGGAAGTGGCCTTCTCCAGTGGTGGGTGATATGATGCCTTATTCCTTGCTGTGGGACCTCTCTCCTCTGTCTGGGTGCTGGGGCCTAAATAACTGACAGCGGCCATCTCAAGTGGTGGGTGATATGATGAATGATTCTGTGCTGTGGGACCTCTCTCCTCTGTCTGGGTGCTGGGGCCTAAATAACTGAAAGTGGCCTTCTCCAGTGGTGGGTGATATGATGCCTTATTCCTTGCTGTGGGACCTCTCTCCTCTTTCTGGGTGCTGGGGCCTTAATAACTAAATGTGTCCTTCTCCAGTGGTGGGTGATATTATGCATGATTCTGTGCTGTGGGACCTCTCTCCTCTGTCTGGGTTCTGGGGCCTAAATAACTGAAAGTGGCCTTCTCCAGTGGTGGGTGATATGACGCCTTATTCCTTGCTTTGGGACCTCTCTCCTCTGTCTGGGTGCTGGGGCCTAAATAACTGAAATTGGCCTTCACCAGTGGTGGGTGATATGACGCCTTATTCCTTGCTGTGCGACCTCTCTCCTCTGTCTGGGTGCTGGGGCCTTAAGAACTGAAAGTGGCCTTCTCCAGTGGTGGGTGATATGACGCCTTATTCCTTGCTGTGGGACCTCTCTCCTCTGTCTGGGTGCTGGGGCCTAAATAACTGAAAGTGGCCTTCTCCAGTGGTGGGTGATATGATGCCTTATTCCTTGTTGTGGGACCTCTCTCCTCTGTCTGGGTGCTGGGGCCTAAATAACTGAAACTGGCCTTCTCCAGTGGTGGGTGATATAACGCATGATTCTCTGCTGTGGGACCTCTCTCCTCTGTCTGGGTGCTGGGGCCTAAATAACTGAAAGTGGCCTTCTCCAGTGGTGGGTGATATAACGCATGATTCTCTGCTGTGGGACCTCTCTCCTCTGTCTGGGTGCTGGGGCCTAAATAACTGAAAGTGGCCTTCTCCAGTGGTGGGTGATATAATGCCTTATTCCTTGCTGTGGGACATCTCTCCTCTGTCTGGGTGCTGGGGCCTAAATAACTGAAAGTGGCCTTTTCCAGTGGAGGGTGATATGACGCCTTTTTCCTTGCTGTGGGACCTCTCTCTTCTGTCTGGGTGCTGGGGCCTAAATAACTGAAAGTGGCCTTCTCCAGTGGTGGGTGATATGATGCCTTATTCCTTGCTGTGGGACCTCTCTCCTCTATCTTGGTGCTGGGGCCTAAATAACTGAAAGCGGCCTTCTCCAGTGGTGGGTGATATGACGCCTTATTCCTTGCTGTGGGACCTCTCTCCTCTGTCTGGGTGCTGGGGCCTAAATAACTGAAAGTGGCCTTCTCCAGTGGTGGGTGATATGATGCCTTATTCCTTGTTGTGGGACCTCTCTCCTCTGTCTTGGTGCTGGGGCCTAAATAACTGAAAGCGGCCTTCTCCAGTGGTGGGTGATATGACGCCTTATTCCTTGCTGTGGGAACTCTCTCCTCTGTCTGGGTGCTGGGGCCTAAATAACTGAAAGTGGCCTTCTCCAGTGGTGGGTGATATGATGCCTTATTCCTTGGTGTGGGACCTCTCTCCTCTGTCTGGGTGCTGGGGCCTAAATAACTGAAACTGGCCTTCTCCAGTGGTGGGTGATATAACGCATGATTCTCTGCTGTGGGACCTCTCTCCTCTGTCTGGGTGCTGGGGCCTAAATAACTGAAAGTGGCCTTCTCCAGTGGTGGGTGATATAATGCCTTATTCCTTGCTGTGGGACCTCTCTCCTCTGTCTGGGTGCTGGGGCCTAAATAACTGAAAGCGGCCATCTCCAGTTGTGGGTGATATGATGAATGATTCTGTGCTGCGGGACCTCTTTCCTCTGTCTGCGTGATGGGGCCTAAATAACTGAAAGTGGCCTTCTCCAGTGGTGGGTGATATGATGCCTTATTCCTTGCTGTGGGACCTCTCTCCTCTGTATGGGTGCTGGGGCCTTAATAACTAAAAGAGGCCTTCTCCAGTGGTGGGTGATATTATGCATGATTCTGTGCTGTGGGACCTCTCTCCTCTGTCTGGGTTCTGGGGCCTAAATAACTGAAAGTGGCCTTCTCCAGTGGTGGGTGATATGACGCCTTATTCCTTGCTGTGGGACCTCTCTCCTCTGTCTGTGTGCTGGGGCCTAAATAACTGAAAGTGGCCTTCTCCAGTGGTGGGTGATATGACGCCTTATTCCTTGCTGTGCGACCTCTCTCCTCCGTCTGGGTGCTGGGGCCTTAAGAACTGAAAGTGGCCTTCTCCAGTGGTGGGTGATATGACGCCTTATTCCTTGCTGTGGGACCTCTCTCCTCTGTCTGGGTGCTGGGGCCTAAATAACTGAAAGTGGCCTTCTCCAGTGGTGGGTGATATGATGCCTTATTCCTTGCTGTGGGACCTCTCTCCTCTGTCTGGGTGCTGGGGCCTAAAGAACTGAAAGTGGCCTTTTCCAGTGGAGGGTGATATGACGCCTTTTTCCTTGCTGTGGGACCTCTCTCTTCTGTCTGGGTGCTGGGGCCTAAATAACTGAAAGTGGCCTTCTCCAGTGGTGGGTGAAATGACGCCTGATTCTCTGCTGTGGGACCTCTCTCCTCTGTCTGGGTACTGGGGCCTAAATACCTCAAAGTGGCCTTCTCCAGGGGTAGGTGATATGACGCCTTATTCCTTGCTGTGGGACCTCTTTCCTCTGTCTGGGTGCTGGGGCCTAAATAACTGAAAGTGGCCTTCTCCAGTGGTGGGTGATATCAAGCCTTATTCCTTGCTGTGGGACCTCTTTCCTCTGTCTAGGTGCTGGGGCCTAAATAACTTAAAGTGGCCTTCTCCAATTGTGGGTGATATGACGCATGATTCTCTGTTGGGGACCTCTCTCCTCTGTCTGGGTACTGGGGCCTAAATAACTGAAAGTGGCCTTCTCCAGTGGTGGGTGATATGACTCCTTATTCCTTGCTGTGGGACCTCTCTCCTCTGTCTGGGTGCTGGGGCCTAAATAACTGAAAGTGGCCTTCTCCAGTGGTGGGTGATATGATGCCTTATTCCTTGCTGTGCGACCTCTCTCCTCTGTCTGGGTGCTGGGGCCTTAAGAACTGAAAGTGGCCTTCTCCAGTGGTGGGTGATATGACGCCTTATTCCTTGCTGTGGGACCTCTCTCCTCTGTCTGGGTGCTGGGGCCTAAATAACTGAAAGTGGCCTTCTCCAGTGGTGGGTGATATGATGCCTGATTCCTTGCTGTGGGACCTCTCTCCTCTGTCTGGGTGCTGGGGCCTAAATAACTGAAACTGGCCTTCTCCAGTGGTGGGTGATATAACGCATGATTCTCTGCTGTGGGACCTCTCTCCTCTGTCTGGGTGCTGGGGCCTAAATAACTGAACGTGGCCTCCTCCAGTGGTGGGTGATATGATGCCTTTTTCCTTGCTGTGGGACCTCTCTCCTCTGTCTGGGTGCTGGGGCCTAAATAACTGAAAGCGGCCATCTCCAGTGGTGGGTGATATGATGCATGATTCTCTGCTGTGGGACCTCTCTCCTCTGTCTGGGTGCTGGGGCCTAAATAACTGAAAGTGGCCTTCTCCAGTGGTGGGTGATATGACGCCTTATTCCTTGCTGTGGGACCTCTCTCCTCTGTCTGGGTGCTGGGGCCTAAATAACTGAAATTGGCCTTCTCCAGTGGTGGGTGATATGACGCCTGATTCTCTGCTGTGTGACCTCTCTCCTCTTTCTGGGTGCTTGGGCCTAAAAAATATGAAAATGGCCTACTCCAGTGGTGGGTGATATGATGCATGATTCTGTGCTGTGGGACCTCTCTCCTCTGTCTGGGTGCTAGGGCCTAAATAACTGGAAGTGGCCTTCTCCAGTGGTGGGTGATATGATGCCTTATTCCTTGCTGTGGGACCTCTCTCCTCTGTCTGGGTGCTGGGGCCTAAATAACTGACAGCGGCCATCTCAAGTGGTGGGTGATATGATGAATGATTCTGTGCTGTGGGACCTCTCTCCTCTGTCTGGGTGCTGGGGCCTAAATAACTGAAAGTGGCCTTCTCCAGTGGTGGGTGATATGATGCCTTATTCCTTGCTGTGGGACCTCTCTCCTCTTTCTGGGTGCTGGGGCCTTAATAACTAAATGTGTCCTTCTCCAGTGGTGGGTGATATTATGCATGATTCTGTGCTGTGGGACCTCTCTCCTCTGTCTGGGTTCTGGGGCCTAAATAACTGAAAGTGGCCTTCTCCAGTGGTGGGTGATATGACGCCTTATTCCTTGCTTTGGGACCTCTCTCCTCTGTCTGGGTGCTGGGGCCTAAATAACTGAAAGTGGCCTTCTCCAGTGGTGGGTGATATGACGCCTTATTCCTTGCTGTGCGACCTCTCTCCTCTGTCTGGGTGCTGGGGCCTTAAGAACTGAAAGTGGCCTTCTCCAGTGGTGGGTGATATGACGCCTTATTCCTTGCTGTGGGACCTCTCTCCTCTGTCTGGGTGCTGGGGCCTAAATAACTGAAAGTGGCCATCTCCAGTGGTGGGTGATATGATGCCTTATTCCTTGTTGTGGGACCTCTCTCCTCTGTCTGGGTGCTGGGGCCTAAATAACTGAAAGCGGCCATCTCCAGTTGTGGGTGAAATGATGAATGATTCTGTGCTGCGGGACCTCTCTCCTCTGTCTGGGTTCTGGGGCCTAAATAACTGAAAGTGGCCTTCTCCAGTGGTGGGTGATATGACGCCTTATTCCTTGCTTTGGGACCTCTCTCCTCTGTCTGGGTGCTGGGGCCTAAATAACTGAAAGTGGCCTTCTCCAGTGGTGGGTGATATGACGCCTTATTCCTTGCTGTGCGACCTCTCTCCTCTGTCTGGGTGCTGGGGCCTTAAGAACTGAAACTGGCCTTCTCCAGTGGTGGGTGATATAACGCATGATTCTCTGCTGTGGGACCTCTCTCCTCTGTCTGGGTGCTGGGGCCTAAATAACTGAAAGTGGCCTTCTCCAGTGGTGGGTGATATAATGCCTTATTCCTTGCTGTGGGACCTCTCTCCTCTGTCTGGGTGCTGGGGCCTAAATAACTGAAAGCGGCCATCTCCAGTTGTGGGTGATATGATGAATGATTCTGTGCAGCGGGACCTCTTTCCTCTGTCTGCGTGATGGGGCCTAAATAACTGAAAGTGGCCTTCTCCAGTGGTGGGTGATATGATGCCTTATTCCTTGCTGTGGGACCTCTCTCCTCTGTATGGGTGCTGGGGCCTTAATAACTAAAAGAGGCCTTCTCCAGTGGTGGGTGATATTATGCATGATTCTGTGCTGTGGGACCTCTCTCCTCTGTCTGGGTTCTGGGGCCTAAATATCTGAAAGTGGCCTTCTCCAGTGGTGGGTGATATGACGCCTTATTCCTTGCTGTGGGACCTCTCTCCTCTGTCTGTGTGCTGGGGCCTAAATAACTGAAAGTGGCCTTCTCCAGTGGTGGGTGATATGACGCCTTATTCCTTGCTGTGCGACCTCTCTCCTCCGTCTGGGTGCTGGGGCCTTAAGAACTGAAAGTGGCCTTCTCCAGTGGTGGGTGATATGACGCCTTATTCCTTGCTGTGGGACCTCTCTCCTCTGTCTGGGTGCTGGGGCCTAAATAACTGAAAGTGGCCTTCTCCAGTGGTGGGTGATATGATGCCTTATTCCTTGCTGTGGGACCTCTCTCCTCTGTCTGGGTGCTGGGGCCTAAAGAACTGAAAGTGGCCTTTTCCAGTGGTGGGTGATATGACGCCTTTTTCCTTGCTGTGGGACCTCTCTCTTCTGTCTGGGTGCTGGGGCCTAAATAACTGAAAGTGGCCTTCTCCAGTGGTGGGTGAAATGACGCCTGATTCTCTGCTGTGGGACCTCTCTCCTCTGTCTGGGTACTGGGGCCTAAATACCTCAAAGTGGCCTTCTCCAGGGGTAGGTGATATGACGCCTTATTCCTTGCTGTGGGACCTCTCTCCTCTGTCTGGGTGCTAGGGCCTAAATAACTGGAAGTGGCCATCTCCAGTGGTGGGTGATATGATGCCTTATTCCTTGCTGTGGGACCTCTCTCCTCTTTCTGGGTGCTGGGGCCTTAATAACTAAATGTGTCCTTCTCCAGTGGTGGGTGATATTATGCATGATTCTGTGCTGTGGGACCTCTCTCCTCTGTCTGGGTTCGGGGGCCTAAATAACTGAAAGTGGCCTTCTTCAGTGGTGGGTGATATGACGCATTATTCCTTGCTTTGGGACCTCTCTCCTCTGTCTGGGTGCTGGGGCCTAAATAACTGAAAGTGGCCTTCTCCAGTGGTGGGTGATATGACGCCTTATTCCTTGCTGTGCGACCTCTCTCCTCTGTCTGGGTGCTGGGGCCTTAAGAACTGAAAGTGGCCTTCTCCAGTGGTGGGTGATATGACGCCTTATTCCTTGCTGTGGGACCTCTCTCCTCTGTCTGGGTGCTGGGGCCTAAATAACTGAAAGCGGCCATCTCCAGTTGTGGGTGATATGATGAATGATTCTGTGCTGCGGGACCTCTTTCCTCTGTCTGCGTGATGGGGCCTAAATAACTGAAAGTGGCCTTCTCCAGTGGTGGGTGATATGATGCCTTATTCCTTGCTTTGGGACCTCTCTCCTCTGTATGGGTGCAGGGGCCTTAATAACTAAAAGAGGCCTTCTCCAGTGGTGGGTGATATTATGCATGATTCTGTGCTGTGGGACCTCTCTCCTCTGTCTGGGTTCTGGGGCCTAAATAACTGAAAGTGGCCTTCTCCAGTGGTGGGTGATATGACGCCTTATTCCTTGCTGTGGGACCTCTCTCCTCTGTCTGTGTGCTGGGGCCTAAATAACTGAAAGTGGCCTTCTCCAGTGGTGGGTGATATGACGCCTTATTCCTTGCTGTGCGACCTCTCTCCTCCGTCTGGGTGCTGGGGCCTTAAGAACTGAAAGTGGCCTTCTCCAGTGGTGGGTGATATGACGCCTTATTCCTTGCTGTGGGACCTCTCTCCTCTGTCTGGGTGCTGGGGCCTAAATAACTGAAAGTGGCCTTCTCCAGTGGTGGGTGATATGATGCCTTATTCCTTGCTGTGGGACCTCTCTCCTCTGTCTGGGTGCTGGGGCCTAAAGAACTGAAAGTGGCCTTTTCCAGTGGAGGGTGATATGACGCCTTTTTCCTTGCTGTGGGACCTCTCTCTTCTGTCTGGGTGCTGGGGCCTAAATAACTGAAAGTGGCCTTCTCCAGTGGTGGGTGAAATGACGCCTGATTCTCTGCTGTGGGACCTCTCTCCTCTGTCTGGGTGCTGGGGCCTAAATAACTGAAAGCGGCCATCTCCAGTGGTGGGTGATATGATGCATGATTCTCTGCTGTGGGACCTCTCTCCTCTGTCTGGGTGCTGGGGCCTAAATAACTGAAAGTGGCCTTCTCCAGTGGTGGGTGATATGACGCCTTATTCCTTGCTGTGGGACCTCTCTCCTCTGTCTGGGTGCTGGGGCCTAAATAACTGAAATTGGCCTTCTCCAGTGGTGGGTGATATGACGCCTGATTCTCTGCTGTGTGACCTCTCTCCTCTTTCTGGGTGCTTGGGCCTAAAAAATATGAAAATGGCCTACTCCAGTGGTGGGTGATATGATGCATGATTCTGTGCTGTGGGACCTATCTCCTCTGTCTGGGTGCTAGGGCCTAAATAACTGGAAGTGGCCTTCTCCAGTGGTGGGTGATATGATGCCTTATTCCTTGCTGTGGGACCTCTCTCCTCTGTCTGGGTGCTGGGGCCTAAATAACTGACAGCGGCCATCTCAAGTGGTGGGTGATATGATGAATGATTCTGTGCTGTGGGACCTCTCTCCTCTGTCTGGGTGCTGGGGCCTAAATAACTGAAAGTGGCCTTCTCCAGTGGTGGGTGATATGATGCCTTATTCCTTGCTGTGGGACCTCTCTCCTCTTTCTGGGTGCTGGGGCCTTAATAACTAAATGTGTCCTTCTCCAGTGGTGGGTGATATTATGCATGATTCTGTGCTGTGGGACCTCTCTCCTCTGTCTGGGTTCTGGGGCCTAAATAACTGAAAGTGGCCTTCTCCAGTGGTGGGTGATATGACGCCTTATTCCTTGCTTTGGGACCTCTCTCCTCTGTCTGGGTGCTGGGGCCTAAATAACTGAAAGTGGCCTTCTCCAGTGGTGGGTGATATGACGCCTTATTCCTTGCTGTGCGACCTCTCTCCTCTGTCTGGGTGCTGGGGCCTTATGAACTGAAAGTGGCCTTCTCCAGTGGTGGGTGATATGACGCCTTATTCCTTGCTGTGGGACCTCTCTCCTCTGTCTGGGTGCTGGGGCCTAAATAACTGAAAGTGGCCTTCTCCAGTGGTGGGTGATATGATGCCTTATTCCTTGTTGTGGGACCTCTCTCCTCTGTCTGGGTGCTGGGGCCTAAATAACTGAAACTGGCCTTCTCCAGTGGTGGGTGATATAACGCATGATTCTCTGCTGTGGGACCTCTCTCCTCTGTCTGGGTGCTGGGGCCTAAATAACTGAAAGTGGCCTTCTCCAGTGGTGGGTGATATAATGCCTTATTCCTTGCTGTGGGACCTCTCTCCTCTGTCTGGGTGCTGGGGCCTAAATAACTGAAAGCGGCCATCTCCAGTTGTGGGTGATATGATGAATGATTCTGTGCTGCGGGACCTCTTTCCTCTGTCTGCGTGATGGGGCCTAAATAACTGAAAGTGGCCTTCTCCAGTGGTGGGTGATATGATGCCTTATTCCTTGCTGTGGGACCTCTCTCCTCTGTATGGGTGCTGGGGCCTTAATAACTAAAAGAGGCCTTCTCCAGTGGTGGGTGATATTATGCATGATTCTGTGCTGTGGGACCTCTCTCCTCTGTCTGGGTTCTGGGGCCTAAATAACTGAAAGTGGCCTTCTCCAGTGGTGGGTGATATGACGCCTTATTCCTTGCTGTGGGACCTCTCTCCTCTGTCTGTGTGCTGGGGCCTAAATAACTGAAAGTGGCCTTCTCCAGTGGTGGGTGATATGACGCCTTATTCCTTGCTGTGCGACCTCTCTCCTCCGTCTGGGTGCTGGGGCCTTAAGAACTGAAAGTGGCCTTCTCCAGTGGTGGGTGATATGACGCCTTATTCCTTGCTGTGGGACCTCTCTCCTCTGTCTGGGTGCTGGGGCCTAAATAACTGAAAGTGGCCTTCTCCAGTGGTGGGTGATATGATGCCTTATTCCTTGCTGTGGGACCTCTCTCCTCTGTCTGGGTGCTGGGGCCTAAAGAACTGAAAGTGGCCTTTTCCAGTGGAGGGTGATATGTCGCCTTTTTCCTTGCTGTGGGACCTCTCTCTTCTGTCTGGGTGCTGGGGCCTAAATAACTGAAAGTGGCCTTCTCCAGTGGTGGGTGAAATGACGCCTGATTCTCTGCTGTGGGACCTCTCTCCTCTGTCTGGGTACTGGGGCCTAAATACCTCAAAGTGGCCTTCTCCAGGGGTAGGTGATATGACGCCTTATTCCTTGCTGTGGGACCTCTCTCCTCTGTCTGGGTGCTAGGGCCTAAATAACTGGAAGTGGCCATCTCCAGTGGTGGGTGATATGATGCCTTATTCCTTGCTGTGGGACCTCTCTCCTCTGTCTGGGTGCTGGGGCCTAAATAACTGACAGCGGCCATCTCAAGTGGTGGGTGATATGATGAATGATTCTGTGCTGTGGGACCTCTCTCCTCTGTCTGGGTGCTGGGGCCTAAATAACTGAAAGTGGCCTTCTCCAGTGGTGGGTGATATGATGCCTTATTCCTTGCTGTGGGACCTCTCTCCTCTTTCTGGGTGCTGGGGCCTTAATAACTAAATGTGTCCTTCTCCAGTGGTGGGTGATATTATGCATGATTCTGTGCTGTGGGACCTCTCTCCTCTGTCTGGGTTCGGGGCCTAAATAACTGAAAGTGGCCTTCTCCAGTGGTGGGTGATATGACGCCTTATTCCTTGCTGTGCGACCTCTCTCCTCTGTCTGGGTGCTGGGGCCTAAATAACTGAAAGTGGCCTTCTCCAGTGGTGGGTGATATGACGCCTTATTCCTTGCTGTGCGACCTCTCTCCTCTGTCTGGGTGCTGGGGCCTTAAGAACTGAAAGTGGCCTTCTCCAGTGGTGGGTGATATGACGCCTTATTCCTTGCTGTGGGACCTCTCTCCTCTGTCTGGGTGCTGGGGCCTAAATAACTGAAAGTGGCCTTCTCCAGTGGTGGGTGATATGATGCCTTATTCCTTGTTGTGGGACCTCTCTCCTCTGTCTGGGTGCTGGGGCCTAAATAACTGAAACTGGCCTTCTCCAGTGGTGGGTGATATAACGCATGATTCTCTGCTGTGGGACCTCTCTCCTCTGTCTGGGTGCTGGGGCCTAAATAACTGAAAGTGGCCTTCTCCAGTGGTGGGTGATATGACGCCTTATTCCTTGCTGTGGGACCTCTCTCCTCTGTCTGGGTGCTGGGGCCTAAATAACTGAAAGCGGCCATCTCCAGTTGTGGGTGATATGATGAATGATTCTGTGCTGCGGGACCTCTTTCCTCTGTCTGCGTGATGGGGCCTAAATAACTGAAAGTGGCCTTCTCCAGTGGTGGGTGATATGATGCCTTATTCCTTGCTGTGGGACCTCTCTCCTCTGTATGGGTGCTGGGGCCTTAATAACTAAAAGAGGCCTTCTCCAGTGGTGGGTGATATTATGCATGATTCTGTGCTGTGGGACCTCTCTCCTCTGTCTGGGTTCTGGGGCCTAAATAACTGAAAGTGGCCTTCTCCAGTGGTGGGTGATATGACGCCTTATTCCTTGCTGTGGGACCTCTCTCCTCTGTCTGTGTGCTGGGGCCTAAATAACTGAAAGTGGCCTTCTCCAGTGGTGGGTGATATGACGCCTTATTCCTTGCTGTGCGACCTCTCTCCTCCGTCTGGGTGCTGGGGCCTTAAGAACTGAAAGTGGCCTTCTCCAGTGGTGGGTGATATGACGCCTTATTCCTTGCTGTGGGACCTCTCTCCTCTGTCTGGGTGCTGGGGCCTAAATAACTGAAAGTGGCCTTCTCCAGTGGTGGGTGATATGATGCCTTATTCCTTGCTGTGGGACCTCTCTCCTCTGTCTGGGTGCTGGGGCCTAAAGAACTGAAAGTGGCCTTTTCCAGTGGAGGGTGATATGACGCCTTTTTCCTTGCTGTGGGACCTCTCTCTTCTGTCTGGGTGCTGGGGCCTAAATAACTGAAAGTGGCCTTCTCCAGTGGTGGGTGAAATGACGCCTGATTCTCTGCTGTGGGACCTCTCTCCTCTGTCTGGGTGCTGGGGCCTAAATAACTGAAAGCGGCCATCTCCAGTGGTGGGTGATATGATGCATGATTCTCTGCTGTGGGACCTCTCTCCTCTGTCTGGGTGCTGGGGCCTAAATAACTGAAAGTGGCCTTCTCCAGTGGTGGGTGATATGACGCCTTATTCCTTGCTGTGGGACCTCTCTCCTCTGTCTGGGTGCTGGGGCCTAAATAACTGAAATTGGCCTTCTCCAGTGGTGGGTGATATGACGCCTGATTCTCTGCTGTGTGACCTCTCTCCTCTTTCTGGGTGCTTGGGCCTAAAAATATGAAAATGGCCTACTCCAGTGGTGGGTGATATGATGCATGATTCTGTGCTGTGGGACCTATCTCCTCTGTCTGGGTGCTAGGGCCTAAATAACTGGAAGTGGCCTTCTCCAGTGGTGGGTGATATGATGCCTTATTCCTTGCTGTGGGACCTCTCTCCTCTGTCTGGGTGCTGGGGCCTAAATAACTGACAGCGGCCATCTCAAGTGGTGGGTGATATGATGAATGATTCTGTGCTGTGGGACCTCTCTCCTCTGTCTGGGTGCTGGGGCCTAAATAACTGAAAGTGGCCTTCTCCAGTGGTGGGTGATATGATGCCTTATTCCTTGCTGTGGGACCTCTCTCCTCTTTCTGGGTGCTGGGGCCTTAATAACTAAATGTGTCCTTCTCCAGTGGTGGGTGATATTATGCATGATTCTGTGCTGTGGGACCTCTCTCCTCTGTCTGGGTTCTGGGGCCTAAATAACTGAAAGTGGCCTTCTCCAGTGGTGGGTGATATGACGCCTTATTCCTTGCTTTGGGACCTCTCTCCTCTGTCTGGGTGCTGGGGCCTAAATAACTGAAAGTGGCCTTCTCCAGTGGTGGGTGATATGACGCCTTATTCCTTGCTGTGCGACCTCTCTCCTCTGTCTGGGTGCTGGGGCCTTATGAACTGAAAGTGGCCTTCTCCAGTGGTGGGTGATATGACGCCTTATTCCTTGCTGTGGGACCTCTCTCCTCTGTCTGGGTGCTGGGGCCTAAATAACTGAAAGTGGCCTTCTCCAGTGGTGGGTGATATGATGCCTTATTCCTTGTTGTGGGACCTCTCTCCTCTGTCTGGGTGCTGGGGCCTAAATAACTGAAACTGGCCTTCTCCAGTGGTGGGTGATATAACGCATGATTCTCTGCTGTGGGACCTCTCTCCTCTGTCTGGGTGCTGGGGCCTAAATAACTGAAAGTGGCCTTCTCCAGTGGTGGGTGATATAATGCCTTATTCCTTGCTGTGGGACCTCTCTCCTCTGTCTGGGTGCTGGGGCCTAAATAACTGAAAGCGGCCATCTCCAGTTGTGGGTGATATGATGAATGATTCTGTGCTGCGGGACCTCTTTCCTCTGTCTGCGTGATGGGGCCTAAATAACTGAAAGTGGCCTTCTCCAGTGGTGGGTGATATGATGCCTTATTCCTTGCTGTGGGACCTCTCTCCTCTGTATGGGTGCTGGGGCCTTAATAACTAAAAGAGGCCTTCTCCAGTGGTGGGTGATATTATGCATGATTCTGTGCTGTGGGACCTCTCTCCTCTGTCTGGGTTCTGGGGCCTAAATAACTGAAAGTGGCCTTCTCCAGTGGTGGGTGATATGACGCCTTATTCCTTGCTGTGGGACCTCTCTCCTCTGTCTGTGTGCTGGGGCCTAAATAACTGAAAGTGGCCTTCTCCAGTGGTGGGTGATATGACGCCTTATTCCTTGCTGTGCGACCTCTCTCCTCCGTCTGGGTGCTGGGGCCTTAAGAACTGAAAGTGGCCTTCTCCAGTGGTGGGTGATATGACGCCTTATTCCTTGCTGTGGGACCTCTCTCCTCTGTCTGGGTGCTGGGGCCTAAATAACTGAAAGTGGCCTTCTCCAGTGGTGGGTGATATGATGCCTTATTCCTTGCTGTGGGACCTCTCTCCTCTGTCTGGGTGCTGGGGCCTAAAGAACTGAAAGTGGCCTTTTCCAGTGGAGGGTGATATGACGCCTTTTTCCTTGCTGTGGGACCTCTCTCTTCTGTCTGGGTGCTGGGGCCTAAATAACTGAAAGTGGCCTTCTCCAGTGGTGGGTGAAATGACGCCTGATTCTCTGCTGTGGGACCTCTCTCCTCTGTCTGGGTACTGGGGCCTAAATACCTCAAAGTGGCCTTCTCCAGGGGTAGGTGATATGACGCCTTATTCCTTGCTGTGGGACCTCTCTCCTCTGTCTGGGTGCTAGGGCCTAAATAACTGGAAGTGGCCATCTCCAGTGGTGGGTGATATGATGCCTTATTCCTTGCTGTGGGACCTCTCTCCTCTGTCTGGGTGCTGGGGCCTAAATAACTGACAGCGGCCATCTCAAGTGGTGGGTGATATGATGAATGATTCTGTGCTGTGGGACCTCTCTCCTCTGTCTGGGTGCTGGGGCCTAAATAACTGAAAGTGGCCTTCTCCAGTGGTGGGTGATATGATGCCTTATTCCTTGCTGTGGGACCTCTCTCCTCTTTCTGGGTGCTGGGGCCTTAATAACTAAATGTGTCCTTCTCCAGTGGTGGGTGATATTATGCATGATTCTGTGCTGTGGGACCTCTCTCCTCTGTCTGGGTTCGGGGCCTAAATAACTGAAAGTGGCCTTCTCCAGTGGTGGGTGATATGACGCCTTATTCCTTGCTGTGCGACCTCTCTCCTCTGTCTGGGTGCTGGGGCCTAAATAACTGAAAGTGGCCTTCTCCAGTGGTGGGTGATATGACGCCTTATTCCTTGCTGTGCGACCTCTCTCCTCTGTCTGGGTGCTGGGGCCTTAAGAACTGAAAGTGGCCTTCTCCAGTGGTGGGTGATATGACGCCTTATTCCTTGCTGTGGGACCTCTCTCCTCTGTCTGGGTGCTGGGGCCTAAATAACTGAAAGTGGCCTTCTCCAGTGGTGGGTGATATGATGCCTTATTCCTTGTTGTGGGACCTCTCTCCTCTGTCTGGGTGCTGGGGCCTAAATAACTGAAACTGGCCTTCTCCAGTGGTGGGTGATATAACGCATGATTCTCTGCTGTGGGACCTCTCTCCTCTGTCTGGGTGCTGGGGCCTAAATAACTGAAAGTGGCCTTCTCCAGTGGTGGGTGATATAATGCCTTATTCCTTGCTGTGGGACCTCTCTCCTCTGTCTGGGTGCTGGGGCCTAAATAACTGAAAGCGGCCATCTCCAGTTGTGGGTGATATGATGAATGATTCTGTGCTGCGGGACCTCTTTCCTCTGTCTGCGTGATGGGGCCTAAATAACTGAAAGTGGCCTTCTCCAGTGGTGGGTGATATGATGCCTTATTCCTTGCTGTGGGACCTCTCTCCTCTGTATGGGTGCTGGGGCCTTAATAACTAAAAGAGGCCTTCTCCAGTGGTGGGTGATATTATGCATGATTCTGTGCTGTGGGACCTCTCTCCTCTGTCTGGGTTCTGGGGCCTAAATAACTGAAAGTGGCCTTCTCCAGTGGTGGGTGATATGACGCCTTATTCCTTGCTGTGGGACCTCTCTCCTCTGTCTGTGTGCTGGGGCCTAAATAACTGAAAGTGGCCTTCTCCAGTGGTGGGTGATATGGCGCCTTATTCCTTGCTGTGCGACCTCTCTCCTCCGTCTGTGTGCTGGGGCCTTAAGAACTGAAAGTGGCCTTCTCCAGTGGTGGGTGATATGACGCCTTATTCCTTGCTGTGGGACCTCTCTCCTCTGTCTGGGTGCTGGGGCCTAAATAACTGAAAGTGGCCTTCTCCAGTGGTGGGTGATATGATGCCTTATTCCTTGCTGTGGGACCTCTCTCCTCTGTCTGGGTGCTGGGGCCTAAAGAACTGAAAGTGGCTTTTTCCAGTGGAGGGTGATATGACGCCTTTTTCCTTGCTGTGGGACCTCTCTCTTCTGTCTGGGTGCTGGGGCCTAAATAACTGAAAGTGGCCTTCTCCAGTGGTGGGTGAAATGACGCCTGATTCTCTGCTGTGGGACCTCTCTCCTCTGTCTGGGTACTGGGGCCTAAATACCTCAAAGTGGCCTTCTCCAGGGGTAGGTGATATGACGCCTTATTCCTTGCTGTGGGACCTCTTTCCTCTGTCTGGGTGCTGGGGCCTAAATAACTGAAAGTGGCCTTCTCCAGTGGTGGGTGATATCAAGCCTTATTCCTTGCTGTGGGACCTCTTTCCTCTGTCTGGGTGCTGGGGCCTAAATAACTTAAAGTGGCCTTCTCCAATTGTGGGTGATATGACGCATGATTCTCTGTTGGGGGACCTCTCTCCTCTGTCTTGGTACTGGGGCCTAAATAACTGAAAGTGGCCTTCTCCAGTGGTGGGTGATATGACTCCTTATTCCTTGCTGTGGGACCTCTCTCCTCTGTCTGGGTGCTGAGGCCTAAATAACTGAAAGTGGCTTTCTCCAGTGGTGGGTGATATGATGCATGATTCTGTGCTGTGGGACCTCTCTCCTCTGTCTGGGTGCTGAGGCCTAAAAACTAAAAATGGCCTTCTCCAGTGGTGGGTGATATGAAGCATGATACTCAGCTGTGGGACCTCTCTCCTCTGTCTGGGTGCTGGGGCCTAAATAACTGAAAGTGGCCTTCTTAAGTGGTGGCTGATATGATGCCTTATTCCTTGCTGAGGGACCTCTCTCCTCTGTCTGGGTGCTGGGGCCTAAATAACTGAAAGTGGCCTTCTCCAGTGGTGGGTGATATGATGCCTTATTCCTTGCTGTGGGACCTCTCTTCTCTGTCTGGGTGCTGGGGCCTAAATAACTGAAAGTGGCCTTCTCCAGTGGTGGGTGATATGACGCCTTATTCCTTGCTGTGGGACCTCTCTCCTTTGTCTGGGTGCTGGGGCCTAAATAACTGAAAGTGGCCTTCTCCAGTGGTGGGTGATATGACGCCTGATTCTCTGCTGTGGGACCTCTCTCCTCTGTCTGGGTACTGGGGCCTAAATAACTCAAAGTGGCCTTCTCCAGTGGTGGATGATATGACGCCTTATTCCTTGCTGTGGGACCTCTCTCCTCTGTCTGGGTGCTGGGGCCTAAAAACTGAAAATGGCCTACTCCAGTGGTGAGTGATATAAAGCATGATTCTCTGCTGTAGGACCTCTCTCCACTGTCTTGGTGCTGGGGCCTAAATAACTGAAAGTGGCCTTCTTCAGTGGTGGGTGATATGACGCATGATTCTCTGCTGTGGGACCTCTCTCCTCAGTCTGGGTGCTGGGGCCTAAATAACTGAAAGTGGCCTTCTCCAGTGGTGGGTGATATGACTCCATAGTCAATGCTGTGGGACCTCTCTCCTCTGTCTGGGTGCTGGGGCCTAAATAACTGAAAGTGGCCTTCTCCAGTGGTGGGTGATATGATGCATGATTCTGTGCTGTGGGACCTCTCTCCTCTGTCTGGGTGCTGGGGCCTAAAAAACTGAAAATGGCCTACTCCAGTTGTGGGTGATATGAAGCATGATTCTCTGCTGTGGGACCTCTCTCCTCTTTGTGGGTGATGGGGCCTAAATAACTGAAAGTGGCCTTCTCCAGTGGTTGGTGATATGATGCCTTATTCCTTGCTGTGGGACCTCTCTCCTCTGTCTGGGAGCTGGGGCCTAAATATCTGATAGTGGCCTTCTCCAGTGGTGGGTGATATGATGCATGATTCTGTGCTGTGGGACCTCTCTCCTCTGTCTGGGTGCTGGGGCCTAATAAAAAGGAAAATGGCCTACTCCAGTGGTGGGTGAAATGAAGCATGGTTCTCTGCTTTGGGACCTCTCTCCTCTGTCTGGGTGCTGGGGCCTAAATAACTGAAAGTGGCCTTCTCCAGTGGTGGGTTATATGACGCCTTATTCCTTGCTGTGGGACCTCTCTCCTCTGTCTGGGTGCTGGGGCCTAAATAACTGATAGTGGCCTTCTCCAGTGGTGGGTGATATGATGAATGATTCTGTGCTGTGGGACCTCTCTCCTCTGTCTGGGTGCTGGGGCCTAAATAACTAAAACTGGCCTTCTCCAGAGGTGGGTGATATAACGCATGATTCTCTGCTGTGGGACCTCTCTCCTCTGTCTGGGTGCTGGGGCCTAAATAACTGAAAGTGGCCTTCTCCAGTGGTGGGTGATATGATGCCTTATTCCTTGCTGTGGTACCTCTCTCCTCTGTCTGGGTGCTGGGACCTAAATAACTGAAAGCGGCCTTCTCCAGTGGTGGGTTATATGACGCCTTATTTCTTGCTATGGGACCTCTCTCCTCTGTCTGGGTGCTGGGGCCTAAATAAATGAAAGTGGCCTTCTCCAGTGGTGGGTGATAGGACGCCTTATTCCTTGCTATGGGACCTCTCTCCTCTGTCTGGGTGCTGGGGCCTAAAAAACTGAAAGTGGCCTTCTCCAGTGTTGGGTGATATGACGCCTTATTCCTTGCTGTGGGAACTCTCTCCTCTGTCTGGGTGTTGGGGCCTAAATAACTGAAAGTGGCCTTCTCCAGTGGTGGGTGATATTATGCATGATTCTGTGCTGTGGGACCTCTCTCCTCTGTCTGGTTGCTGGGCCTAAAAACCTGAAAGTGGCCTTCTCCAGTGGTGGGTGATATGATGCCTTAATCCTTTGCTGTGTGACCTCTCTCCACTGTCTTGGTGCTGGGGCCTAAATAACTGAAAGTGGCCTTCTCCAGTGGTGGGTGATATGATGCATGATTCTCTGCTGTGGGACCTCTCTCCTCTGTGTGGGTACTGGGGCCTAAATACCTCAAAGTGGCCTTCTCCAGTGGTAGGTGATATGACGCCTTATTCCTTGCTGTGGGACCTCTCTCCTCTGTCTGGGAGCTGGGGCGTAAATAACTGAAAGTGGCCTTCTCCAGTGGTGGGTGATATTACGCCTTATTCCTTGCTGTGGGACCTCTCTCCTCTGTCTGGGTGCTGGGGCCTAAATAACTGAAAGTGGCCTTCTCCAATGGTGGGTGATATTATGCATGATTCTGTGCTGTGGGACCTCTCTCCTCTGTCTGGGTGCTGGGGCCAAAATAACTGAAAGTGGCCTTTTCCAGTGGTGGGTGATATGATGCCTTATTCCTTGCTGTGCGACCTTTCTCCGCTGTCTGGGTCCTGGGGCCTAAATAACTGAAAGTGGCCTTCTCCAGTGGTGGGTGATATGACGCCTTATTCCTTGTTGTGGGACCACTCTACTCTGTCTGGGTGCTGGGGCCTAAATAACTGAAAGTGGCCTTTTCCAGTGGTGGGTGATATGACGCATGATTCTCTGCTGAGGGACCTCTCTCCTCTGTCTGGGTACTGGGGCCTAAATACCTCAAAGTGGCCTTCTCCAGTGGTAGGTGATATGACGTCTTATTCCTTGCTGTGGGACCTCTCTAATCTGTCTGGGTTCTGGGGCCTAAATAACTGAAAGTGGCCTTCTCCAGTGATGGGTGATATGACGCATTATTCTCTGCTGTGGGACCTCTCTCCTCTGTCTAGATGCTGGGGCCTAAATAACTGAAAGTGGCCTTCTCCAGTGGTGGTTGAAATGACGCCTTATTCCTTGCTGTGGGACCTCTCTCCTCTGTCTGGGTACTGGGGCCTAAATACCTCAAAGTGGCCTTCTCCAGTTTT
Source organism: Bufotes viridis (assembly GCA_033119425.1). Lineage (NCBI taxonomy): Eukaryota > Metazoa > Chordata > Amphibia > Anura > Bufonidae > Bufotes > Bufotes viridis. Next base: position 48,666 of record JAKVIS010000419.1, on the reverse strand, counting down.
AGGTGATATGACGCCTTATTCCTTTCTGTGGGACCTCTCTAATCTGTCTGGGTTATGGGGCCTAAATAACTGAAAGTGGCCTTCTCCAGTGATGGGTGATATGACGCATTATTCTCTGCTGTGGGACCTCTCTCCTCTGTCTAGATGCTGGGGCCTAAATAACTGAAAGTGGCCTTCTCCAGTGGTGGTTGAAATGACGCCTTATTCCTTGCTGTGGGACCTCTCTCCTCTGTCTGGGTGCTGGGGCCTAAATAACTGAAAGTGGCCTACTCCAGTGGGGGGTGATATAAAGCATGATTCTCTGCTGTGGGACCTCTCTCCTCTGTCTGGGTGCTGGGGCCAAAATAAGTGAAAGTGGCCTTCTCCAGTGGTGTGTGATATGACGCCTTATTCCTTGCTGTGGGACCTCTCTCCTCTGTCTGGGTGCTGGGGCCTAAATAACTGAAAGCGGCCTTCTCCAATGGTGGGTAATATAACGCATGATTCTCTGCTGTGGGACCTCTCTCCTCTGTCTTGGTGCTGGGGCCTAAATAACTGAAAGTGGCCTTCTCCAGTGGTGGGTGATATGACGCCTTATTCCTTGCTGTGGGACCTCTATCCTCTGTCTGGGTGCTGGGGCCTAAATAATTGAATGTGGCCTTCTCCAGTGGTGGGTGATATGACGCCTGATTCTCTGCTGTGTGAAATCTCTCCACTTTCTGGGTGCTGGGGCCTAAAAAATGAAAATGGCCTTCTCCAGTGGTGGGTTATATGACGCCTTATTCCTTGCTGTGGGACCTCTCTCCTCTGTCTCGGTGCTGGGGCCTAAATAACTGATAGTGGCCTTCTCCAGTGGTGGGTGATATGATGAATGATTCTGTGCTGTGGGACCTCTCTCCTCTGTCTGGGTGCTGGGGCCTAAATAACTGCTGAAACTGGCCTTCTCCAGTGGTGGGTGATATAACGCATGATTCTCTGCTGTGGGACCTCTCTCCTCTGTCTGGGTGCTGGGGCTTAAATAACTGAAAGTGGCCTTCTCCAGTGGTGGGTGATATGATGCCTTATTCCTTGCTGTGGGACCTCTCTCCTCTGTCTGGGTGCTGGGGCCTAAATAACTGAAAGCGGCCTTCTCCAGTGGTGGGTGATATGATGCCTTATTCCTTGCTGCGGGAACTCTCTCCTCAGTCTGGGTGCTGGGGCCTAAATAACTGAAAGTGGCCGTCTCCAGTGGTGGGTGATATGATGCCTTATTCCTTGCTGTGGGACCTCTCTCCTCTGTCTGGGTGCTGGGGCCTTAATAACTAAAAGTGGCCTTCTCCAGTGGTGGGTGATATTATGCATAATTCTGTGCTGTGGGACCTCTCTCCTCTATCTGGGTTCTGGGGCCTAAATAACTGAAAGTGGCCTTCTCCAGTGGTGGGTGATATGACGCCTTATTACTTGCTGTGGGACCTGTCTCCTCTGTCTGGGTGCTGGGGCCTAAATAACTGAAAGTGGCCTTCTCCAGTGGTGGGTGATATGATGCCTTATTCCTTGCTGTGCGACCTCTCTCCTCTGTCTGGGTGCTGGGGCCTTAAGAACTGAAAATGGCCTTCTCCAGTGGTGGGTGATATGACGCCTTATTCCTTGCTGTGGGACCTCTCTCCTCTGTCTGGGTGCTGGGACCTAAATAACTGAAAGTGGCCTTCTCCAGTGGTGGGTGATATGATGCCTGATTCCTTGCTGGGGACCTCTCTCCTCTGTCTGGGTGCTGGGGCCTAAATAACTGAAACTGGCCTTCTCCAGTGGTGGGTGATATAACGCATGATTCTCTGCTGTTGGACCTCTCTCCTCTGTCTGGGTGCTGGGGCCTAAATAACTGAAAGTGGCCTCCTCCAGTGGTGGGTGATATGATGCCTTTTTCCTTGCTGTGGGACCTCTCTCCTCTGTCTGGGTGCTGGGGCCTAAATAACTGAAAGCGGCCATCTCCAGTGGTGGGTGATATGATGCATGATTCTCTGCTGTGGGACCTCTCTCCTCTGTCTGGGTGCTGGGGCCTAAATAACTGAAAGTGGCCTTCTCCAGTGGTATGTGATATGACGCCTTATTCCTTGCTGTGGGACCTCTCTCCTCTGTCTGGGTGCTGGGGCCTAAATAACTGAAATTGGCCTTCTCCAGTGGAGGTGATATGACGCCTGATTCTCTGCTGTGTGACCTCTCTCCTCTTTCTGGGTGCTTGGGCCTAAAAATATGAAAATGGCCTACTCCAGTGGTGGGTGATATGATGCATGATTCTGTGCTGTGGGACCTCTCTCCTCTGTCTGGGTGCTAGGGCCTAAATAACTGGAAGTGGCCTTCTCCAGTGGTGGGTGATATGATGCCTTATTCCTTGCTGTGGGACCTCTCTCCTCTGTCTGGGTGCTGGGGCCTAAATAACTGACAGCGGCCATCTCAAGTGGTGGGTGATATGATGAATGATTCTGTGCTGTGGGACGTCTCTCCTTTGTCTGTGTGCTGGGACCTAAATAACTGAAATTGGCCTTCTCCAGTGGTGGGTGATATGATGCCTTATTCCTTGCTGTGGGACCTCTCTCCTCTGTCTGGGTGCTGTGGCCTAAATAACTGAAAGTGGCCTTCTCCAGTGGTGGGTGATATGACGCCTTATTCCTTGCTGTGCGACCTCTCTCCTCTGTCTGGGTGCTGGGGCCTTAAGAACTGAAAGTGGCCTTCTCCAGTGGTGGGTGATATGACGCCTTATTCCTTGCTGTGGGACCTCTCTCCTCTGTCTGGGTGCTGGGGCCTAAATAACTGAAAGTGGCCTTCTCCAGTGGTGGGTGATATGATGCCTTATTCCTTGTTGTGGGACCTCTCTCCTCTGTCTGGGTACGGGGGCCTAAATAACTGAAACTGGCCTTCTCCAGTGGTGGGTGATATAACGCATGATTCTCTGCTGTGGGACCTCTCTCCTCTGTCTGGGTGCTGGGGCCTAAATAACTGAAAGTGGCCTTCTCCAGTGGTGGGTGATATAATGCCTTATTCCTTGCTGTGGGACCTCTCTCCTCTGTCTGGGTGCTGGGGCCTAAATAACTGAAAGCGGCCATCTCCAGTTGTGGGTGATATGATGAATGATTCTGTGCTGCGGGACCTCTTTCCTCTGTCTGCGTGCTGGGGCCTAAATAACTGAAAGTGGCCTTCTCCAGTGGTGGGTGATATGATGCCTTATTCCTTGCTGTGGGACCTCTCTCCTCTGTATGGGTGCTGGGGCCTTAATAACTAAAAGAGGCCTTCTCCAGTGGTGGGTGATATTATGCATGATTCTGTGCTGTGGGACCTCTCTCTTCTGTCTGGGTGCTGGGGCCTAAATAACTGAAAGTGGCCTTCTCCAGTGGTGGGTGAAATGACGCCTGATTCTCTGCTGTGGGACCTCTCTCCTCTGTCTGTGTACTGGGGCCTAAATACCTCAAAGTGGCCTTCTCCAGGGGTAGGTGATATGACGCCTTATTCCTTGCTGTGGGACCTCTTTCCTCTGTCTGGGTGCTGGGGCCTAAATAACTTAAAGTGGCCTTCTCCAATTGTGGGTGATATGACGCATGATTCTCTGCTGTGGGACCTCACTCCTCTGTCTGGGTGATGGAGCCTAAATAACTGAAAGTGGCCTTCTCCAGTGGTGGGTGATATCAAGCCTTATTCCTTGCTGTGGGACCTCTTTCCTCTGTCTGGGTGCTGGGGCCTAAATAACTTAAAGTGGCCTTCTCCAATTGTGGGTGATATGACGCATGATTCTCTGCTGTGGGACCTCTCTCCTCTGTCTGGGTGCTGGGGCCTAAATAACTGAAAGTGGCCTTCTCCAGTGGTGGGTGATATGACTCCTTATTCCTTGCTGTGGGACCTCTCTCCTCTGTCTGGGTGCTGAGGCCTAAATAACTGAAAGTGGCTTTCTCCAGTGGAGGGTGATATGATGCATGATTCTGTGCTGTGGGACCTCTCACCTCTGTCTGGGTGCTGAGGCCTAAAAAACTAAAAATGGCCTTCTCCAGTGGTGGGTGATATGAAGCATGATAATCAGCTGTGGGACCTCTCTCCTCTGTCTGGGTGCTGGGGCCTAAATAACTGAAAGTGGCCTTCTTAAGTGGTGGCTGATATGATGCCTTATTCCTTGCTGTGGGACCTCTCTCCTCTGTCTGGGTGCTGGGGCCTAAATAACTGAAAGTGGCCTTCTTCAGTGGTGGGTGATATGATGCCTTATTCCTTGCTGTGGGACCTCTCTTCTCTGTCTGGGTGATGGGGCCTAAATAACTGAAAGTGGCCTTCTCCAGTGGTGGGTGATATGACGCCTTATTCCTTGCTGTGGGACCTCTCTCCTTTGTCTGGGTGCTGGGGCCTAAATAACTGAAAGTGGCCTTCTCCAGTGGTGGGTGATATGACGCCTGATTCTCTGCTGTGGGACCTCTCTCCTCTGTCTGGGTACTGGGGCCTAAATAACTCAAAGTGGCCTTCTCCAGTGGTGGATGATATGACGCCTTATTCCTTGCTGTGGGAACTCTCTCCTCTTTCTAGGTGCTGGGGCCTAAATAACTGAAAGTGGCCTTCTCCAGTGGTGGGTGATATGATGCATGATTCTGTGCTGTGAGACCTCTCTCCTCTGTCTGGGTGCTGGGGCCTAAAAAACTGAAAATGGCCTACTCCAGTGGTGAGTGATATGAAGCATGATTCTCTGCTGTGGGACCTCTCTCCACTGTCTTGGTGCTGGGGCCTAAATAACTGAAAGTGGCCTTCTCCAGTGGTGGGTGATATGACGCATGATTCTCTGCTGTGGGACCTCTCTCCTCAGTCTGGGTGCTGGGGCCTAAATAACTGAAAGTGGCCTTCTCCAGTGGTGGGTGATATGACTCCATAGTCAATGCTGTGGGACCTCTCTCCTCTGTCTGGGTGCTGGGGCCTAAATAACTGAAAGTGGCCTTCTCCAGTGGTGGGTGATATGATGCATGATTCTGTGCTGTGGGACCTCTCTCCTCTGTCTGGGTGCTGGGGCCTAAAAAACTGAAAATGGCCTACTCCAGTTGTGGGTAATATGAAGCATGATTCTCTGCTGTGGGACCTCTCTCCTCTGTCTGGGTGCTGGGGCCTAAATAACTGAAAGTGGCCTTCTCCAGTGGTGGGTGATATGATGCCTTATTCCTTGCTGTGGGACCTCTCTCCTCTGTCTGGGTGCTGGGGCCTAAATAACTGATAGTGGCCTTCTCCAGTGGTGGGTGATATGATGCATGATTCTGTGCTGTGGGACCTCTCTCCTCTGTCTGGGTGCTGGGGCCTAAAAAAATGAAAATGGCCTACTCCAGTGGTGGGTGAAATGAAGCATGGTTCTCTGCTTTAGGACCTCTCTCCTCTGTCTGGGTGCTGGGGCCTAAATAACTGAAAGTGGCCTTCTCCAGTGGTGGGTTATATGACGCCTTATTCCTTGCTGTGGGACCTCTCTCCTCTGTCTGGGTGCTGGGGCCTAAATAACTGATAGTGGCCTTCTCCAGTGGTGGGTGATATGATGAATGATTCTGTGCTGTGGGACCTCTCTCCTCTGTCTGGGTGCTGGGGCCTAAATAACTAAAACTGGCCTTCTCCAGTGGTGGGTGATATAACGCATGATTCTCTGCTGTGGGACCTCTATTCTCTTTCTGGGTGCTGGGGCCTAAATAACTGAAAGTGGCCTTCTCCAGTGGTGGGTGATATGATGCCTTATTCCTTGCTGTGGTACCTCTTTCCTCTGTCTGGGTGCTGGGGCCTAAATAACTGAAAGCGGCCTTCTCCAGTGGTGGGTGATATGACGCCTTATTCCTTGCTATGGGACCTCTCTCCTCTGTCTGGGTGCTGGGGCCTAAATAACTGAAAGTGGCCTTCTCCAGTGGTGGGTGATAGGACGCCTTATTCCTTGCTATGGGACCTCTCTCCTCTGTCTGGGTGCTGGGGCCTAAAAACTGAAAGTGGCCTTCTCCAGTGGTGGGTGATATGACGCCTTATTCCTTGCTGTGGGAACTCTCTCCTCTGTCTGGGTGCTGGGGCCTAAATAACTGAAAGTGGCCTTCTCCAGTGGTGGGTGATATTATGCATGATTCTGTGCTGTGGGACCTCTCTCCTCTGTCTGGTTGCTGGGCATAAAAACCTGAAAGTGGCCTTCTCCAGTCGTGGGTGATATGATGCCTTATTCCTTGCTCTGTGAACTCTCTCCTCTGTCTGGGTGCTGGGGCCTAAATAACTGAAAGTGGCCTTCTCCAGTGGTGGGTAATATGATGCATGATTCTCTGCTGTGGGACCTCTCTCCTCTGTGTGGGTACTGGGGCCTAAATACCTCAAAGTGGCCTTCTCCAGTGGTAGGTGATATGACGCCTTATTCCTTGCTGTGGGACCTCTCTCCTCTGTCTGGGAGCTGGGGCGTAAATAACTGAAAGTGGCCTTCTCCAGTGGTGGGTGATATTACGCCTTATTCCTTGCTGTGGGACCTCTCTCCTCTGTCTGGGTGCTGGGGCCTAAATAACTGAAAGTGGCCTTCTCCAATGGTGGGTGATATTATGCATGATTCTGTGCTGTGGGACCTCTCTCCTCTGTCTGGGTGCTGGGGCCTAAATAACTGAAAGTGGCCTTTTCCAGTGGTGGGTGATATGATGCCTTATTCCTTGCTGTGCGACCTTTCTCCGCTGTCTGGGTGCTGGGGCCTAAATAACTGAAAGTGGCCTTCTCCAGTTGTGGGTGATATGACGCCTTATTCCTTGTTGTGGGACCACTCTACTCTGTCTGGGTGCTGGGGCCTAAATAACTGAAAGTGGCCTTCTCCAGTGGTGGGTGATATGATGCCTTATTCCTTGCTGTGGGACCTCTCTCCTCTGTCTCGGTGCTGGGGACTAAGTAACTGAAAGTGGCCTTTTCCACTGGTAGGTGATATGAAGCCTTATTCCTTGCTTTGGGACCTCTCTTCTCTGTCTGGGTGATGGGGCCTAAATAACTGAAAGTGGCCTTTTCCAGTGGTGGGTGATATGACGCATGATTCTCTGCTGAGGGACCTCTCTCCTCTGTCTGGGTACTGGGGCCTAAATACCTCAAAGTGGCCTTCTCCAGTGGTAGGTGATATGACGCCTTATTCCTTGCTGTGGGACCTCTCTAATCTGTCTGGGTTCTGGGGCCTAAATAACTGAAAGTGGCCTTCTCCAGTGGGTGGTGATATAAAGCATGATTCTCTGCTGTGGGACATCTCTCCTCTGTCTAGATGCTGGGGCCTAAATAACTGAAAGTGGCCTTCTCCAGTGGTGGTTGAAATGACGCCTTATTCCTTGCTGTGGGACCTCTCTCCTCTGTCTGGGTGCTGGGGCCTAAATAACTGAAAGTGGCCTACTCCAGTGGGGGTGATATAAAGCATGATTCTCTGCTGTGGGACCTCTCTCCTCTGTCTGGGTGCTGGGGCCTAAATAAGTTAAAGTGGCCTTCTCCAGTGGTGTGTGATATGACGCCTTATTCCTTGCTGTGGTACCTCTCTCCTCTGTCTGGGTGCTGGGGCCTAAATAACTGAAAGCGGCCTTCTCCAGTGGTGGGTGATATGATGCCTTATTCCTTGCTGTGGTACCTCTCTCCTCTGTCTGGGTGCTGGGGCCTAAATAACTGAAAGCGGCCTTCTCCAGTGGTGGGTGATATGACGCATGATTCTCTGCTGTGGGACCTCTCTCCTCTGTCTGGGTGCTGGGGCCTAAATAACTGAAACTGACCTTCTCCAGTGGTGGGTGATATGATGCCTTATTCCTTGCTGTGGGACCTCTCTCCTCTGTCTGGGTGCTGGGGCCTAAATAACTGAAAGTGGCCTTCTCCAGTGGTGGGTTATATGACGCCTTATTCCTTGCTGTGGGACCTCTCTCCTCTGTCTGGGTACTGGGACCTAAATAACTGAAAGTGGCCTTCTTCAGTGGTGGGTGAAATTATGAATGATTCTGTGCTGTGGGACCTTTCTCCTCTGTCTGGGTGCTGGGGCCTAAATAACTGAAACTGGCCTTCTCCAGTGGTGGGTGATATAACGCATGATTCTCTGCTGTGGGACCTCTCTCCTCTGTCTGGGTGCTGGGGCCTAAATAACTTAAAGTGGCCTTCTCCAGTGGTGGGTGATATGATGCCTTATTCCTTGCTGTGGGACCTCTCTCTTCTGTCTGAGTGCTGGGACCTAAATAACTGAAAGTGGCCTTCTCCAGTGATGGGTGATATGACGCATGATTCTCTGCTGTGGGACCTCTCTCCTCTGCCTGGGTGCTGGGGCCTAAATAACTGAAAGTGGCCTTCTCCAGTGGTGGGTGATATGACGCCTTATTCCTTGCTGTGGGACCTCTCTCCTCTGTCTGGGTGCTGGGGCCTAAATGAATGAAAGTGGCCTTCTCCAGTGGTGGGTGATATGAAGCATGATTCTCTGCTGTGGGACCTCTCTCCTCTGTCTGGGTGCTGGGGCCTAAAAAAATGAAAATGGCCTACTTCAGCAGTGGGTGATATGATGCATGATTCTCTGCTGTGGGACCTCTCTCCTCTGTCTGGGTGCTGGGGCCTAAATAACTGATAGTGGCCTTCTCCAGTGGTGGGTGATATGATGAATGATTCTGTGCTGTGGGACCTCTCTCCTCTGTCTGGGTGCTGGGGCCTAAATAACTGAAACTGGCCTTCTCCAATGGTGGGTGATATAACGCATGATTCTCTGCTGTGGGACCTCTCTCCTCTGTCTGGGTGCTGGGGCCTAAATAACTCTGAAAGTGGCCTTCTCCAGTGGTGGGTGATATGATGCCTTATTCCTTGCTGTGGGACCTCTCTCCTCTGTCTGGGTGCTGGGGCCTAAATAACTGAAAGCGGCCTTCTCCAGTGGTGGGTGATATGATGCATGATTCTGTGCTGTGGGACCTCTCTCCTCTGTCTGGGTGCTGGGGCCTAAATAATTGAAAGTGGCCTTCTCCAGTGGTGGGTGATATGATGCCTTATTTCTTGCTGTGGGACCTCTCTCCTCTGTCTGGGTGCTGGGGCCTACATAACTGAAAGTGGCCTTCTCCAGTGGTGGGTGATATTATGCATGATTCTGTGCTGTGGGACCTATCTCCTCTGTCTGGTTTTTGAGGCCTAAATAACTGAAAGTGGCCTTCTCCAGTGGTGCGTGATATGACGCCTTATTCCTTGCTGTGGGACCGCTCTCCTCTGTCTGGGTGCTGGGGCCTAAATAACTGAAAGCGGCCTTCTCCAGTGGTGGGTGATATGATGCATGATTCTGTCCGGTAGGACCTCTCAACTCTGTCTGGGTGCTGGGGCCTAAATAACTGAAAGTGGCCTTCTCCAGTGGTGGGTGATATGACGCCTTATTCCTTGCTGTGGTACCTCTCTCCTCTGTCTGGGTGCTGAAGCCTAAATAACTGAAAGTGGCCTTCTCCAGTGGTGGGTGATATGATGCCTTATTCCTTGCTGTGTGACCTCTCTCCTCTGTCTGGATGTTGGGGCCTAAATAACTGAAAGTGGCCTTTTCCAGTGGTGGGTGATATGACGCCTTATTCCTTGCTGTGGGACCTCTCTCTTCTGTCTGGGTGCTGGGGCCTAAATAACTGAAAGTGGCCTTCTCCAGTGGTGGGTGATATGACACCTGATTTTCTGCTGTGGGACCTCTCTCCTCTGTCTGGGTACTGGGGCCTAAATACCTCATAGTGGCCTTCTCCAGTGGTGGGTGATATGACGCCTTATTCCTTGCTGTGGGACCTCTCTCCTCTGTCTGGGTGCTGGGGCCTAAATAACTCAACGTGGCCTTCTCCAGTGATGGATGATATGACGCATGATTACTTGCTGTGGGACCTCTCTCCTCTGTCTGGGTGCTTGGGCCAAAATAACTGAAAGTGGCCTTCTCCAGTGGTGGGTGAAATGACGCCTTATTCCTTGCTGTGGGACCTCTCTCCTCTGTCTGGGTCCTGGGGCCTAAATAACTGAAAGTGGCCTTCTCCAGTGGTGGGTGATATGATGCCTTATTCCTTGCTGTGGGACCTCTCTCCTCTGTCTGGGTGCTGGGGCCTAAATAACTGAAAGTGGCCTTCTCCAGTGGTGGGTGATATTATGCATGATTCTGTGCCGTGGGACCTCTCTCCTCTTTCTGGGTGCTGGGGCCTAAAAAAATTAAAATGGCCTACTCCAGTGGTGGGTGATATGAAGCATGATTCTCTGCTGTGGAACCTCTCTCCTCTGTCTGGGTGCTGGGGCCTAAATAACTGAAAGTGGCCTTCTCAAGTGGTGGGTTATATGACGCATTATTCCTTGCTGTGGGACCTCTCTCCTCTGTCTGGGTGCTGGGGCCTAAATAACTGAAAGTGGCCTTCTCCAGTGGTGGGTGATATAACGCATGATTCTCTGCTGTGGGACCTCTCTCCTCTGTCTGGGTGCTGGGGCCTAAATAACTGAAAGTGGCCTTCTCCAGTGGTGGGTGATATGATGCCTTATTCCTTGCTGTGGGACCTCTCTCCTCTGTCTGGGTGCTGGGGCCTAAATAACTGAAAGTGGACTTCTCCAGTGGTGGGTGATATGACGCCTTATTCCTTGCTGTGGTACCTCTCTCCTCTGTCTGGGTGCTGAAGCCTAAATAACTGAAAGTGGCCTTCTCCAGTGGTGGGTGATATGATGCCTTATTCCTTGCTGTGTGACCTCTCTCCTCTGTCTGGATGTTGGGGCCTAAATAACTGAAAGTGGCCTTTTCCAGTGGTGGGTGATATGACGCCTTATTCCTTGCTGTGGGACCTCTCTCTTCTGTCTGGGTGCTGGGGCCTAAATAACTGAAAGTGGCCTTCTCCAGTGGTGGGTGATATGACACCTGATTTTCTGCTGTGGGACCTCTCTCCTCTGTCTGGGTACTGGGGCCTAAATACCTCATAGTGGCCTTCTCCAGTGGTGGGTGATATGACGCCTTATTCCTTGCTGTGGGACCTCTCTCCTCTGTCTGGGTGCTGGGGCCTAAATAACTCAACGTGGCCTTCTCCAGTGATGGATGATATGACGCATGATTACTTGCTGTGGGACCTCTCTCCTCTGTCTGGGTGCTTGGGCCAAAATAACTGAAAGTGGCCTTCTCCAGTGGTGGGTGAAATGACGCCTTATTCCTTGCTGTGGGACCTCTCTCCTCTGTCTGGGTCCTGGGGCCTAAAAACTTAAAGTGGCCTTCTCCAGTGGTGGGTGATATGATGCCTTATTCCTTGCTGTGGGACCTCTCTCCTCTGTCTGGGTGCTGGGGCCTAAATAACTGAAAGTGGCCTTCTCCAGTGGTGGTTGATATTATGCATGATTCTGTGCTGTGGGACCTCTCTCCTCTGTCTGGGTGCTGGGGCCTAAAAAAATGAAAATGGCCTACTCCAGTGGTGGGTGATATGAAGCATGATTCTCTGCTGTGGAACCTCTCTCCTCTGTCTGGGTGCTGGGGCCTAAATAACTGAAAGTGGCCTTCTCAAGTGGTGGGTTATATGACGCCTTATTCCTTGCTGTGGGACCTCTCTCCTCTGTCTGGGTGCTGGAGCCTAAATAACTGAAAGTGGCCTTCTCCAGTGGTGGGTGATATAACGCATGATTCTCTGCTGTGGGACCTCTCTCCTCTGTCTGGGTGCTGGGGCCTAAATAACTGAAAGTGGCCTTCTCCAGTGGTGGGTGATATGACGCCTTATTCCTTGCTGTGGTACCTCTCTCCTCTGTCTGGGTGCTGAAGCCTAAATAACTGAAAGTGGCCTTCTCCAGTGGTGGGTGATATGATGCCTTATTCCTTGCTGTGTGACCTCTCTCCTCTGTCTGGATGTTGGGGCCTAAATAACTGAAAGTGGCCTTTTCCAGTGGTGGGTGATATGACGCCTTATTCCTTGCTGTGGGACCTCTCTCTTCTGTCTGGGTGCTGGGGCCTAAATAACTGAAAGTGGCCTTCTCCAGTGGTGGGTGATATAACGCATGATTCTCTGCTGTGGGACCTCTCTCCTCTGTCTGGGTGCTGGGGCCTAAATAACTGAAAGTGGCCTTCTCCAGTGGTGGGTGATATGATGCCTTATTCCTTGCTGTGGGACCTCTCTCCTCTGTCTGGGTGCTGGGGCCTAAATAACTGAAAGTGGACTTCTCCAGTGGTGGGTGATATGACGCCTTATTCCTTGCTGTGGTACCTCTCTCCTCTGTCTGGGTGCTGAAGCCTAAATAACTGAAAGTGGCCTTCTCCAGTGGTGGGTGATATGATGCCTTATTCCTTGCTGTGTGACCTCTCTCCTCTGTCTGGATGTTGGGGCCTAAATAACTGAAAGTGGCCTTTTCCAGTGGTGGGTGATATGACGCCTTATTCCTTGCTGTGGGACCTCTCTCTTCTGTCTGGGTGCTGGGGCCTAAATAACTGAAAGTGGCCTTCTCCAGTGGTGGGTGATATGACACCTGATTTTCTGCTGTGGGACCTCTCTCCTCTGTCTGGGTACTGGGGCCTAAATACCTCATAGTGGCCTTCTCCAGTGGTGGGTGATATGATGCCTTATTCCTTGCTGTGGGACCTCTCTCCTCTGTCTGGGTGCTGGGGCCTAAATAACTCAACGTGGCCTTCTCCAGTGATGGATGATATGACGCATGATTACTTGCTGTGGGACCTCTCTCCTCTGTCTGGGTGCTTGGGCCAAAATAACTGAAAGTGGCCTTCTCCAGTGGTGGGTGAAATGACGCCTTATTCCTTGCTGTGGGACCTCTCTCCTCTGTCTGGGTCCTGGGGCCTAAATAACTGAAAGTGGCCTTCTCCAGTGGTGGGTGATATGATGCCTTATTCCTTGCTGTGGGACCTCTCTCCTCTGTCTGGGTGCTGGGGCCTAAATAACTGAAAGTGGCCTTCTCCAGTGGTGGGTGATATTATGCATGATTCTGTGCTGTGGGACCTCTCTCCTCTGTCTGGGTGCTGGGGCCTAAAAAATGAAAATGGCCTACTCCAGTGGTGGGTGATATGAAGCATGATTCTCTGCTGTGGAACCTCTCTCCTCTGTCTGGGTGCTGGGGCCTAAATAACTGAAAGTGGCCTTCTCAAGTGGTGGGTTATATGACGCCTTATTCCTTGCTGTGGAACCTCTCTCCTCTGTCTGGGTGCTGGGGCCTAAATAACTGAAAGTGGCCTTCTAAAGTGGTGGGTGATATAACGCATGATTCTCTGCTGTGGGACCTCTCTCCTCTGTCTGGGTGCTGGGGCCTAAATAACTGAAAGTGGCCTTCTCCAGTGGTGGGTGATATGATGCCTTATTCCTTGCTGTGGGACCTCTCTCCTCTGTCTGGGTGCTGGGGCCTAAATAACTGAAAGTGGACTTCTCCAGTGGTGGGTGATATGACTCCTTATTCCTTGCTGTGGGACCTCTCTCCTTTGTCTTGATGCTGGGGCCTAAATAACTGAAAATGGCCTTCTCCAGTGGTGGGTGATATGATGCCTTATTCCTTGCTGTCGGACCTCTCTCCTCTTTCTGGGTGCTGGGGCTTAAATAACTGAAAGTGGCCTTCTCCAGTGGTGGGTGATATGATGCCTTATTCCTTGCTGTGGGACCTCTCTCCTCTGTCTGGATGTTGGAGCCTAAATAACTGAAAGTGGCCTTTTCCAGTGGTGGGTGATATGACGCCTTATTCCTTGCTATGGGACCTCTCTCTTCTGTCTGAGTGCTCGGGCCTAAATAACTGAAAGTGGCTTTCTCCAGTGGTGGGTGATATGATGCATGATTCTGTGCTGTGGGACCTCTCTCCTCTGTCTGGGTGCTGGGGCCTAAATAACTGAAAGTGGCCTTCTCCAGTGGTGGGTGATATGACGCCTTATTCCTTGCTGTGGGGCCTCTCTCCTCTGTCTGGGTGTTGGGGCCTAAAAAACTGAAAATGGCCTACTCCAGTTGTGGGTGATATGAAGCATGATTCTCTGCTGTGGGACCTCTCTCCTCTGTCTGGGTGCTGGGGCCTAAATAACTGAAAGTGGCCTTCTCCAGTGGTGGGTGATATGATGCCTTATGCCTTGCTGTGGGACCTCTCTCCTCTGTCTGGATGTTGGGGCCTAAATAACTGAAAGTGGCCTTCTCCAGTGGTGGGTGATATGACGCCTTCTTCCTTGCTGGGGGACATCTCTCCTCTGTCTAGGTGCTGGGGCCTAAATAACTGAAAGTGGCCTTCTCCAGTGGAGGGTGATATGATGCATGATTCTGTGCTGTGGGACCTCTCTCCTCTGTCTGGGTGCTGGGGCCTAAATAACTGAAAGTGGCCTTCTCCAGTGGTGGGTGATATGACGCCTTCTTCCTTGCTGTGGGACCTCTCTCCTCTGTCTGGGTGCTGGGGCCTAAATAACTGAAAGTGGCCTTTTCCAGTGGTGGGTGATATGACTCCTTATTCCTTGCTGTGGGACCTCTCTCCTCTGTCTGGGTGCTGAGGCCTAAATAACTGAAAGTGGCCTTCTCCAGTGGTGGGTGATATGATGCATGATTCTGTGCTGTGGGACCTCTCTCCTCTGTCTGGGTGCTGGGGCCTAAAAAATGAAAATGGCCTACTTCAGTGGTGGGTGATATGAAGCATGATTCTCTGCTGTGGGACCTCTCTCCTCTGTCTGGGTGCTGGGGCCTAAATATCTGAAAGTGGCCTTCTCCAGTGGTGGGTTATATGACGCCTTATTCCTTGCTGTGGGACCTCTCTCCTCTGTCTGGGTGCTGGGGCCTAAATAACTGAAAGTGGCCTTCTCCAGTGGTGGGTGAAATGATTAATGATTCTGTGCTGTGGGACCTTTCTCCTCTGTCTGGGTGCTGGGGCCTAAATAACTGAAAGTGGCCTTCTCCAGTGATGGGTGATATGACGCATGATTCTCTGCTGGGGGACCTCTCTCCTTTGCCTGGGTGCTGGGGCCTAAATAACTGAAAGTGGCCTTCTCCAGTGGTGGGTGAAATGACGCCTTATTCCTTGCTGTGGGACCTCTTTCCTCTGTCTGGTTGCTGGGGCCTAAATAACTGAAAGTGGCCTTTTCCAATTGTGTTTGATATGACGCATGATTCTCTGCTGTGGGACCTCACTCCTCTGTCTGGGTGATGGAGCCTAAATAACTGAAAGTGGCCTTCTCCAGTGGTGGGTGAAATAATGCCTTATTCCTTGCTGTGGGACCTCTCTCCTCTGTCTGGGTGCTGGGGCCTAAATAACTGAAAGTGGCCTTCTCCAGTGGTGGGTGATATGACGCCTTATTCCTTGCTGTGGGACCTCTCTCCTCTGTCTGGGTGCTGGGGCCTAAATAACTGAAAGTGGCCTTCTCCAGTGGTGGGTGATATGATGCCTTATTCCTTGCTGTGGGACCTCTCTCCTCTGTCTGGGTGTTGGGGCCTAAATAACTGAAGATGGCCTTTTCCAGTGGTGGGTGATATGACTCCTTATTCCTTGCTGTGGGACCTCTCTCTTCTGTCTGGGTGCTGGGGCCTAATTAACTGAAAGTGGCCTTCTCCAGTGGTGGGTGATATGACGCCTGATTCTCTGCTTTGGGACTTCTCTCCTCTGTCTGGGTACTGGGGCCTAAATACCTCAAAGTGGCCTTCTCCAGGGGTAGGTGATATGACGCCTTATTCCTTGCTGTGCGACCTCTGTCCTCTTTCTGGGTGCTGGGGCCTAAATAACTGAAAGTGGCCTGCTCCAGTGATGGGTGATTTGACGCATGATTCTCTGCTGTGGGACCTCTCTCCTCTGTCTGGGTGCTGGGGCCTAAATAACTGAAAGTGGCCTTCTCCAGTGGTGGGTGATATGACTCCTTATTCCTTGCTGGGGACCTCTCTCCTCTGTCTGGGTGCTGAGGCCTAAATAACTGAAAGTGGCTTTCTCCAGTGGTGGGTGATATGATGCATGATTCTGTGCTCTGGGACCTCTCTTCTCTGTCTGGGTGCTGGGGCCTAAATAACTGAAAGTGGCCTTCTCCAGTGGTGGGTGATATGATGCTTTATTCCTTGCTGTGGGACCGCTCTCCTCTGTCTGGGTGCTGGGGCCTAAATAACTGAAAGTGGCCTTCTCCAGTGGTGGGTGATATGACGCCTGATTCTCTGCTGTGGGACCTCTCTCCTCTGTCTGGGTACTGGGGCCTAAATACCTCAAAGTGGCCTTCTCCAAGGGTAAGTGATATGACGCCTTATTCCTTGCTGTGGGACCTCTCTCTTCTGTCTGAGTGCTCGGGCCTAAATAATTGAAAGTGGCCTTCTCCAGTGATGTGTGATATGACGAATGATTCTCTGCTGTGGGACCTCTCTCCTCTGCCTGGGTGCTGGGGCCTAAATAACTGAAAGTGGCCTTCTCCAGTGGTGGGTGAAATGACGCCTTATTCCTTGCTGTGGGACCTCTTTCCTCTGTCTGGTTGCTGGGGCCTAAATATCTGAAAGTGGCCTTCTCCAATTGTGGGTGATATGACGCATGATTCTCTGCTGTGGGACCTCACTCCTCTGTCTGGGTGATGGAGCCTAAATAACTGAAAGTGGCCTTCTCCAGTGGTGGGTGATATGACGCCTTATTCCTTGCTGTGGGACCTCTCTCCTCTGTCTGGGTGCTGGGGCCTAAATAACTGAAAGTGGCCTTCTCCATTGGTGGGTGAGATAATGCCTTATTCCTTGCTGTGGGACCTCTCTCCTCTGTCTGGGTGCTGGGGCCTAAATAACTGAAAATGGCCTTCTCCAGTGGTGGGTGATATGACGCATGATTCTCTGCTGTGGGACCTCTCTCCTCTGTCTGGGTGCTGGGGCCTAAATAACTGAAACTGGCCTTCTCCAGTGGTGGGTGAGATAATGCCTTATTCCTTGCTGTGGGACCTCTCTCCTCTGTCTGGGTGCTGGGGCCTAAATAACTGAAAATGGCCTTCTCCAGTGGTGGGTGATATGACGCATGATTCTCTGCTGTGGGACCTCTCTCCTCTGTCTGGGTGCTGGGGCCTAAATAACTGAAAGTGGCCTTCTCCAGTGGTGGGTTATATGATGCCTTATTCCTTGCTGTGGGACCTCTCTCCTCTGTCTGGGTGCTGAAGCCTAAATAACTGAAAATGGCCTTCTCCAGTGGTGGGTGATATGATGCATTATTCTCTGCTGTGGGACCTCTCTCCTCTGTCTGGGTGCTGGGGCCTAAATAACTGAAAGTGGCCTTCTCCAGTGGTGGGTGATATGATGCCTTATTTCTTGTTGTGGGACCTCTCTCCTCTGTCTGGGTGCTGTGGCCTAAATAACTGAAAGTGGCCTTCTCCAGTGGTGGGTGATATGACGCATGATGCTCTGCTGTGGGACCTCTCTCCTCTGTCTGGGTGCTGGGGCCTAAATAACTGAAAGTGGCCTTCTCCAGTGGTGGGTGATATGACGCATGATTCTCTGATGTGGGACCTCTCTCCTCTGTCTGGGTGCTGGGGCCTAAATAACTGAAAGTGGCCTTCTCCAGTGGTGGGTGAAATGATTAATGATTCTGTGCTGTGGGACCTTTCTCCTCTGTCTGGGTGCTGGGGTCTAAATAACTGAAAGTGGCCTTCTCCAGTGATGGGTGATATGACGCATGATTCTCTGCTGGGGACCTCTCTCCTTTGCCTGGGTGCTGGGGCCTAAATAACTGAAAGTGGCCTTCTCCAGTGGTGGGTGAAATGACGCCTTATTCCTTGCTGTGGGACCTCTTTCCTCTGTCTGGTTGCTGGGGCCTAAATAACTGAAAGTGGCCTTCTCCAATTGTGGGTGATATGACGGATGATTCTCTGCTGTGGGACCTCACTCCTCTGTCTGGGTGATGGAGCCTAAATAACTGAAAGTGGCCTTCTCCAGTGGTGGGTGATATCAAGCCTTATTCCTTGCTGTGGGACCTCTCTCCTCTGTCTGGGTGCTGGGGCCTAAATAACTGAAAGTGGCCTTCTCCATTGGTGGGTGAGATAATGCCTTATTCCTTGCTGTGGGACCTCTCTCCTCTGTCTGGGTGCTGGGGCCTAAATAAATGAAAGTGGCCTTCTCCAGTGGTGGGTGATATGACGCCTTATTCCTTGCTGTGGGACCTCTCTCCTCTGTCTGGGTGCTGGGGCCTAAATAACTGAAAGTGGCCTTTTCCAGTGGTGGGTGATATGACTCCTTATTCCTTGCTGTGGGACCTCTCTCTTCTGTCTGGGTGCTGGGGCCTAATTAACTGAAAGTGGCCTTCTCCAGTGGTGGGTGATATGACGCCTGATTCTCTGCTTTGGGACTTCTCTCCTCTGTCTGGGTACTGAGGCCTAAATACCTAAAAGTGGCCTTCTCCAGGGGTAGGTGATATGACGCCTTATTCCTTGCTGTGCGACCTCTCTCCTCTTTCTGGGTGCTGGGGCCTAAATAACTGAAAGTGGCCTGCTCCAGTGATGGGTGATATGACGCATGATTCTCTGCTGTGGGACCTCTCTCCTCTGTCTGGGTGCTGGGGCCTAAATAACTGAAAGTGGCCTTCTCCAGTGGTGGGTGATATGACTCCTTATTCCTTGCTGTGGGACCTCTCTCCTCTGTCTGGGTGCTGAGGCCTAAATAACTGAAAGTGGCTTTCTCCAGTGGTGGGTGATATGATGCATGATTCTGTGCTCTGGGACCTCTCTTCTCTGTCTGGGTGCTGGGGCCTAAATAACTGAAAGTGGCCTTCTCCAGTGGTGGGTGATATGATGCCTTATTCCTTGCTGTGGGACCGCTCTCCTCTGTCTGGGTGCAGGGGCCTAAATAACTGAAAGTGGCCTTCTCCAGTGTTGGGTGATATGACGCCTTATTCCTTGCTGTGGGACCTCTCTCCTCTGTTTGGATGCTGGGGCCTAAATAACTGAAAGTGGCCATCTCCAGTGGTGGGTGATATGACGCCTGATTCTCTGCTGTGGGACCTCTCTCCTCTGTCTGGGTACTGGGGCCTAAATACCTCAAAGTGGCCTTCTCCAGGGGTAGGTGATATGACGCCTTATTCCTTGCTGTGGGACCTCTCTCTTCTGTCTGAGTGCTGGGGCCTAAATAACTGAAAGTGACCTTCTCCAGTGATGTGTGATATGACGAATGATTCTCTGCTGTGGGACCTCTCTCCTCTGCCTGTGTGCTGGGGCCTAAATAACTGAAAGTGGCCTTCTCCAGTGGTGGGTGAAATGACGCCTTATTCCTTGCTGTGGGACCTCTTTCCTCTGTCTGGTTGCTGGGGCCTAAATATCTGAAAGTGGCCTTCTCCAATTGTGGGTGATATGACGCATGATTCTCTGCTGTGGGACCTCACTCCTCTGTCTGGGTGATGGAGCCTAAATAACTGAAAGTGGCCTTCTCCAGTGGTGGGTGATATCAAGCCATATTCCTTGCTGTAGGACCTCTCTCCTCTGTCTTGGTGCTGGGGCTTAAATAACTGAAAGTGGCTTTCTCCATTGGTGGGTGAGATAATGCCTTATTCCTTGCTGTGGGACCTCTCTCCTCTGTCTGGGTGCTGGGGCCTAAATAACTGAAAATGGCCTTCTCCAGTGGTGGGTGATATGACGCATGATTCTCTGCTGTGGGACCTCTCTCCTCTGTCTGGGTGCTGGGGCCTAAATAACTGAAAGTGGCCTTCTCCAGTGGTGGGTGATATGATGCATGATTCTGTGCTGTGGGACCTCTCTCCTCTGTCTGGGTGCTGGGGCCTAAATAACTGAAAGTGGCCTTCTCCAGTGGTGGGTGATATGATGCATGATTCTTTGCTGTGGGACCTCTCTCCTCTGTCTGGGTGCTGGGGCCTAAATAACTGAAATGTGGCCTTCTCCAGTGGTGGGTGATATGATGCATGATTCTGTGCTGTGGGACCTCTCTCCTCTGTCTGGGTGCTGGGGCCTAAATAACTGAAAGTGGCCTTCTCCAGTGGTGGGTGATATGACGCCTTATTCCTTGCTGTGGGACCTCTCTCCTCTGTCTGGGTGCTGGGGCCTAAATAACTGAAAGTGGCCTTCTCCAGTGGTGGGTGATATGACGCCTTATTCCTTGCTGTGGGACCTCTCTCCTCTGTCTGGGTGCTGGGGCCTAAATAACTGAAAGTGGCCTTCTCCAGTGGTGGGTGATATGACGCCTTATTCCTTGCTGTGGGACCTCTCTCCTCTGTCTGGGTGCTGGGGCCTAAATAACTGAAAGTGGCCTTCTCCAGTGGTGGGTGATATGATGCCTTATTCCTTGCTGTGGGACCTCTCTCCTCTGTCTGGGTGCTGGGGCCTAAATAACTGAAAGTGGCCTTCTCCAGTGGTGGGTGATATAATGCATGATTCTCTGCTGTGGGACCTCTCTCCTCTGTCTGGGTGCTGGGGCCTAAATAACTGAAAGTGGCCTTCTCCAGTGGTGGGTGATATGACGCCTTATTCCTTGCTGTGGGACCTCTCTCCTCTGTCTGGGTGCTGGGGCCTAAATAACTGAAAGTGGCCTTCTCCAGTGGTGGGTGATATGACTCCTTGATTCCTTGCTGTGGGACCTCTCTCCTCTGTCTGGGTGCTGGGGCCTAAATAACTGAAAGTGGCCTTCTCCAGTGGTGGGTGATATGACGCCTGATTCTCTGCTGTGGGACCTCTCTCCTCTGTCTGGGTGCTGGGGCCTAAATACCTAAAAGTGGCCTTCTCCAGTGGTGGGTGATATGACGCATGATTCCTTGCTGTGCGACCTCTCTCCTCTGTCTGGGTGCTGGGGCCTAAATAACTGAAAGTGGCCTGCTCCAGTGATGGGTGATATGACGCATGATTCTCTGCTGTGGGACCTCTCTCCTCTGTCTGGGTGCTGGGGCCTAAATAACTGAAAGTGGCCTTCTCCAGTGGTGGGTGATATGACTCCTTATTCCTTGCTGTGGGACCTCTCTCCTCTGTCTGGGTGCTGAGGCCTAAATAACTGAAAGTGGCTTTCTCCAGTGGTGGGTGATATGATGCATGATTCTGTGCTCTGGGACCTCTCTCCTCTGTCTGGGTGCTGGGGCCTAAATAACTGAAAGTGGCCTTCTCCAGTGGTGGGTGATATGATGCCTTATTCCTTGCTGTGGGACCGCTCTCCTCTGTCTGGGTGCTGGGGCCTAAATAACTGAAAGTGGCCTTCTCCAGTGGTGGGTGATATGACGCCTTATTCCTTGCTGTGGGACCTCTCTCCTCTGTCTGGGTGCTGGGGCCTAAATAACTGAAAGTGGCCTTCTCCAGTGGTGGGTGATATGACGCCTGATTCTCTGCTGTGGGACCTCTCTCCTCTGTCTGGGTACTGGGGCCTAAATACCTCAAAGTGGCCTTCTCCAGGGGTAGGTGATATGACGCCTTATTCCTTGCTGTGGGACCTCTCTCTTCTGTCTGAGTGCTGGGGCCTAAATAACTGAAAGTGACCTTCTCCAGTGATGTGTGATATGACGAATGATTCTCTGCTGTGGGACCTCTCTCCTCTGCCTGTGTGCTGGGGCCTAAATAACTGAAAGTGGCCTTCTCCAGTGGTGGGTGAAATGACGCCTTATTCCTTGCTGTGGGACCTCTTTCCTCTGTCTGGTTGCTGGGGCCTAAATATCTGAAAGTGGCCTTCTCCAATTGTGGGTGATATGACGCATGATTCTCTGCTGTGGGACCTCACTCCTCTGTCTGGGTGATGGAGCCTAAATAACTGAAAGTGGCCTTCTCCAGTGGTGGGTGATATCAAGCCTTATTCCTTGCTGTAGGACCTCTCTCCTCTGTCTGGGTGCTGGGGCCTAAATAACTGAAAGTGGCTTTCTCCAGTGGTGGGTGAGATGATGCCTTATTCCTTGCTGTGGGACCTCTCTCCTCTGTCTGGGTGCTGGGGCCTAAATAACTGAAAATGGCCTTCTCCAGTGGTGGGTGATATGACGCATGATTCTCTGCTGTGGGACCTCTCTCCTCTGTCTGGGTGCTGGGGCCTAAATAACTGAAAGTGGCCTTCTCCAGTGGTGGGTGATATGACTCCTTATTCCTTGCTGTGGGACCTCTCTCCTCTGTCTGGGTGCTGAGGCCTAAATAACTGAAAGTGGCTTTCTCCAGTGGTGGGTGATATGATGCATGATTCTGTGCTGTGGGACCTCTCTCCTCTGTCTGGGTGCTGGGGCCTAAATAACTGAAAGTGGCCTTCTCCAGTGGTGGGTGATATGAAGCATGATTCTCTGCTGGGGGACCTCTCTCCTTTGCCTGGGTGCTGGGGCCTAAATAACTGAAAGTGGCCTTCTCCAGTGGTGGGTGAAATGACGCCTTATTTCTTGTTGTGGGACATCTCTCCTCTGTCTGGGTGCTGGGGCCTAAATAACTGAAAGTGGCCTTCTCCAGTTGTGGGTGATATTATGCATGATTCTGTGCTGTGGGAGCTCTCTCCTCTGTCTGGGTACTGGGGCCTAAATAACTCAAAGTGGCCTTCTCCAGTGGTGGGTGATATGACGCCTTATTCCTTGCTGTGGGACCTCTCTCCTCTGTCTGGGTGCTGGGGCCTAAATAACTGAAAGTGGCATTCTCCAGTGGTGGGTGAAATGACGCCTTATTCCTTGCTGTGGGACCTCTCTCCTCTGTCTGGGTGCTGGGGCCTAAATAACTGAAAGTGTTCTTCTCCAGTGGTGGGTGATATGACGCATGATTCTCTGATGTGGGACCTCTCTCCTCTGTCTGGGTGCTGGGGCCTAAATAACTGAAAATGGCATTTTCCAGTGGTGGTTGATATAACGCATGATTCTCTTCTGTGGGACCTCTCTCCTCTGTCTGGGTGCTGGGGCCTAAATAACTGAAAGTGGCCTTCTCCATTGGTGGGTGATATGACTCCTTAGTCCTTGCTGTGGGACCTCTCTCCTCTGTCTGGCTGCTGGGGCCTAAATAACTGAAAGTGGCCTTCTCCAGTGGTGGGTGATATGATGCATGATTCTGTGCTGTGGGACCTCTGTCCTCTGTCTGGGTGCTGGGGCCTAAATAACTAAAAATGGCCTACTCCAGTTGTGGGTGATATGAAGCATGATTCTCTGCTGTGGGACCTCTCTCCTCTGACTGGGTGCTGGGGCCTAAATAACTGAAAGTGGCCTTCTCCAGTGGTGGGTGATATGATGCCTTATTCCTTGCTGTGGGACCTCTCTCCTCTGTCTGGGTGCTGGGGCCTAAATAACTGAAAGTGGCCTTCTCCAGTGTTGGGTGATATGACTCCTTATTCCTTGCTGTGGGACCTCTCTCCTCTGTCTGGGTGCTGAGGCCTAAATAACTGAAAGTGGCTTTCTCCAGTGGTGGGTGATATGATGCATGATTCTGTGCTGTGGGACCTCTCTCCTCTGTCTGGGTGCTGGGGCCTAAAAAAATGAAAATGGCCTACTTCAGTGGTGGGTGATATGAAGCATGATTCTCTGCTGTGGGACCTCTCTCCTCTGTCTGGGTGATGGAGCCTAAATAACTGAAAGTGGCCTTCTCCAGTGGTGGGTGATATCAAGCCTTATTCCTTGCTGTGGGACCTCTCTCCTCTGTCTGGGTGCTGGGGCCTAAATAACTGAAAGTGGCCTTCTCCATTGGTGGGTGAGATAATGCCTTATTCCTTGCTGTGGGACCTCTCTCCTCTGTCTGGGTGCTGGGGCCTAAATAAATGAAAGTGGCCTTCTCCAGTGGTGGGTGATATGACGCCTTATTCCTTGCTGTGGGACCTCTCTCCTCTGTCTGGTTGCTGGGGCCTAAATAACTGAAAGTGGCCTTCTCCAATTGTGGGTGATATGACGCATGATTCTCTGCTGTGGGACCTCACTCCTCTGTCTGGGTGATGGAGCCTAAATAACTGAAAGTGGCCTTCTCCAGTGGTGGGTGATATCAAGCCTTATTCCTTGCTGTGGGACCTCTCTCCTCTGTCTGGGTGCTGGGGCCTAAATAACTGAAAGTGGCCTTCTCCATTGGTGGGTGAGATAATGCCTTATTCCTTGCTGTGGGACCTCTCTCCTCTGTCTGGGTGCTGGGGCCTAAATAAATGAAAGTGGCCTTCTCCAGTGGTGGGTGATATGACGCCTTATTCCTTGCTGTGGGACCTCTCTCCTCTGTCTGGGTGCTGGGGCCTAAATAACTGAAAGTGGCCTTTTCCAGTGGTGGGTGATATGACTCCTTATTCCTTGCTGTGGGACCTCTCTCTTCTGTCTGGGTGCTGGGGCCTAATTAACTGAAAGTGGCCTTCTCCAGTGGTGGGTGATATGACGCCTGATTCTCTGCTTTGGGACTTCTCTCCTCTGTCTGGGTACTGAGGCCTAAATACCTAAAAGTGGCCTTCTCCAGGGGTAGGTGATATGACGCCTTATTCCTTGCTGTGCGACCTCTCTCCTCTTTCTGGGTGCTGGGGCCTAAATAACTGAAAGTGGCCTGCTCCAGTGATGGGTGATATGACGCATGATTCTCTGCTGTGGGAACTCTCTCCTCTGTCTGGGTGCTGGGGCCTAAATAACTGAAAGTGGCCTTCTCCAGTGGTGGGTGATATGACTCCTTATTCCTTGCTGTGGGACCTCTCTCCTCTGTCTGGGTGCTGAGGCCTAAATAACTGAAAGTGGCTTTCTCCAGTGGTGGGTGATATGATGCATGATTCTGTGCTCTGGGACCTCTCTTCTCTGTCTGGGTGCTGGGGCCTAAATAACTGAAAGTGGCCTTCTCCAGTGGTGGGTGATATGATGCCTTATTCCTTGCTGTGGGACCGCTCTCCTCTGTCTGGGTGCAGGGGCCTAAATAACTGAAAGTGGCCTTCTCCAGTGTTGGGTGATATGACGCCTTATTCCTTGCTGTGGGACCTCTCTCCTCTGTTTGGATGCTGGGGCCTAAATAACTGAAAGTGGCCATCTCCAGTGGTGGGTGATATGACGCCTGATTCTCTGCTGTGGGACCTCTCTCCTCTGTCTGGGTACTGGGGCCTAAATACCTCAAAGTGGCCTTCTCCAGGGGTAGGTGATATGACGCCTTATTCCTTGCTGTGGGACCTCTCTCTTCTGTCTGAGTGCTGGGGCCTAAATAACTGAAAGTGACCTTCTCCAGTGATGTGTGATATGACGAATGATTCTCTGCTGTGGGACCTCTCTCCTCTGCCTGTGTGCTGGGGCCTAAATAACTGAAAGTGGCCTTCTCCAGTGGTGGGTGAAATGACGCCTTATTCCTTGCTGTGGGACCTCTTTCCTCTGTCTGGTTGCTGGGGCCTAAATATCTGAAAGTGGCCTTCTCCAATTGTGGGTGATATGACGCATGATTCTCTGCTGTGGGACCTCACTCCTCTGTCTAGGTGATGGAGCCTAAATAACTGAAAGTGGCCTTCTCCAGTGGTGGGTGATATCAAGCCATATTCCTTGCTGTAGGACCTCTCTCCTCTGTCTTGGTGCTGGGGCCTAAATAACTGAAAGTGGCCTTCTCCATTGGTGGGTGAGATAATGCCTTATTCCTTGCTGTGGGACCTCTCTCCTCTGTCTGGGTGCTGGGGCCTAAATAACTGAAAGTGGCCTTCTCCAGTAGTGGGTGATATGACTCCTTATTCTTTGCTGTGGGACCTCTCTCCTCTGTCTGGGTGCTGAGGCCTAAATAACTGAAAGTGGCTTTCTCCAGTGGTGGGTGATATGATGCATGATTCTGTGCTGTGGGACCTCTCTCCTCTGTCTTAGTGCTGGGGCCTAAATAACTGAAAGTGGCCTTCTCCAGTGATGGGTGATATGACGCATGATTCTCTGCTGGGGGACCTCTCTCATTTGCCTGGGTGCTGGGGCCTAAATAACTGAAAGTGGCCTTCTCCAGTGGTGGGTGAAATGACGCCTTATTTCTTGTTGTGGGACATCTCTCCTCTGTCTGGGTGCTGGGGCCTAAATAACTGAAAGTGGCCTTCTCCAGTTGTGGGTGATATTATGCATGATTCTGTGCTGTGGGAGCTCTCTCCTCTGTCTGGGTACTGGGGCCTAAATAACTCAAAGTGGCCTTCTCCAGTGGTGGGTGATATGACGCCTTATTCCTTGCTGTGGGACCTCTCTCCTCTGTCTGGGTGCTGGGGCCTAAATAACTGAAAGTGGCATTCTCCAGTGGTGGGTGAAATGACGCCTTATTCCTTGCTGTGGGACCTCTCTCCTCTGTCTGGGTGCTGGGGCCTAAATAACTGAAAGTGGCCTTCTCCAGTGGTGGGTGATATGACGCATGATTCTCTGCTGTGGGACCTCTCTCCTCTGTCTGGGTGCTGGGGCCTAAATAACTGAAAGTGGCCTTCTCCAGTGGTGGGTGATATGACTCCTTAGTCCTTGCTGTGGGACCTCTCTCCTCTGTCTGGCTGCTGGGGCCTAAATAACTGAAAGTGGCCTTCTCCAGTGGTGGGTGATATGATGCATGATTCTGTGCTGTGGGACCTCTGTCCTCTGTCTGGGTGCTGGGGCCTAAATAACTGAAAATGGCCTACTCCAGTTGTGGGTGATATGAAGCATGATTCTCTGCTGTGGGACCTCTCTCCTCTGACTGGGTGCTGGGGCCTAAATAACTGAAAGTGGCCTTCTCCAGTGGTGGGTGATATGATGCCTTATTCCTTGCTGTGGGACCTCTCTCCTCTGTCTGGGTGCTGGGGCCTAAATAACTGAAAGTGGCCTTCTCCAGTGTTGGGTGATATGACTCCTTATTCCTTGCTGTGGGACCTCTCTCCTCTGTCTGGGTGCTGAGGCCTAAATAACTGAAAGTGGCTTTCTCCAGTGGTGGGTGATATGATACATGATTCTGTGCTGTGGGACCTCTCTCCTCTGTCTGGGTGCTGGGGCCTAAAAAAATGAAAATGGCCTACTTCAGTGGTGGGTGATATGAAGCATGATTCTCTGCTGTGGGACCTCTCTCCTCTGTCTGGGTGCTGAGGCCTAAATAACTGATAGTGGCCTTCTCCAGTGGTGGGTTTTATGATGCCTTATTCCTTGCTGTGGGACCTCTCTCCTCTGTCTGGGTGCTGGGGCCTAAATAACTGATAGTGGCCTTCTCCAGTGGTGGGTGATATGATGAATGATTCTGTGCTGTGGGACCTCTCTCATCTGTCTGGGTGCTGGGGCCTAAATAACTGAAACTGGCCTTCTCCAGTGGTGGGTGATATAACGCATGATTCTCTGCTGTGGGACCTCTCTCCTCTGTCTGGGTGCTGGGGCCTAAATAACTGAAAGTGGCCTTCTCCAGTGGTGGGTGATATGATGCCTTATTTGTTGCTGTGGGACCTCTCTCCTCTGTTTGGGTGCTGGGGCCTAAATAACTGAAAGTGGCCTTCTCCAGTGGTGGGTGATATTATGCATGATTCTGTGCTGTGGGACCTCTATCCTCTTTCTGGGTTCTGAGGCCTAAATAACTGAAAGTGGCTTTCTCCAGTGGTGGGTGATATGACGCCTTATTCCTTGCTGTGGGGCCTCTCACCTCTGTCTGGGTGCTGGGGCCTAAATAACTGAAAGTGGCCTTCTCCAGTGGTGGGTTATATGATGCCTTATTCCTTGCTGTGGGACCTCTCTCCTCTGTCTGGGTGCTGAAGCCTAAATAACTGAAAGTGGCCTTCTCCAGTGGTGGGTGATATGATGCATGATTCTCTGCTGTGGGACCTCTCTCCTCTGTCTGGGTGCTGGGGCCTAAATAACTGAAAGTGGCCTTCTCCAGTGGTGGGTGATATGATGCCTTATTTCTTGTTGTGGGACTCTCTCCTCTGTCTGGGTGCTGGGGCCTAAATAACTGAAAGTGACCTTCTCCAGTGGTGGGTGATATTATGCATGATTCTGTGCTGTGGGAGCTCTCTCCTCTGTCTGGGTACTGGGGCCTAAATAACTCAAAGTGGCCTTCTCCAGTGGTGGGTGATATGACGCCTTATTCCTTGCTGTGGGACCTCTCTCCTCTGTCTGGGTGCTGGGGCCTAAATAACTGAAAGTGGCATTCTCCAGTGGTGGGTGAAATGACGCCTTATTCCTTGCTGTGGGACCTCTCTCCTCTGTCTGGGTGCTGGGGCCTAAATAACTGAAAGTGGCCTTCTCCAGTGGTGGGTGATATGACGCATGATTCTCTGATGTGAGACCTCTCTCCTCTGTCTGGGTGCTGGGGCCTAAATAACTGAAAATGGCATTTTCCAGTGGTGGGTGATATAACGCATGATTCTCTGCTGTGGGACCTCTCTCCTCTGTCTGGGTGCTGGGGCCTAAATAACTGAAAGTGGCCTTCTCCATTGGTGGGTGATATGACTCCTTAGTCCTTGCTGTGGGACCTCTCTCCTCTGTCTGGCTGCTGGGGCCTAAATAACTGAAAGTGGCCTTCTCCAGTGGTGGGTGATATGATGCATGATTCTGTGCTGTGGGACCTCTCTCCTCTGTCTGGGTGCTGGGGCCTAAATAACTACAAATGGCCTACTCCAGTTGTGGGTGATATGAAGCATGATTCTCTGCTGTGGGACCTCTCTCCTCTGACTGGGTGCTGGGGCCTAAATAACTGAAAGTGGCCTTCTCCAGTGGTGGGTGATATGATGCCTTATTCCTTGCTCTGGGACCTCTCTCCTCTGTCTGGGTACTGAGGCCTAAATAACTGAAAGTGGCTTTCTCCAGTGGTGGGTGATATGATGCATGATTCTGTGCTGTGGGACCTCTCTCCTCTGTCTGAGTGCTGGGGCCTAAATAACTGAAAGTGGCCTTCTCCAGTGGTGAGTGATATGACGCCTTATTCCTTGCTGTGGGACCGCTCTCCTCTGTCTGAGTGCTGGTGCCTAAATAACTGAAAGTGTCCTTCTCCAGTGGTGGGTGATATGACTCCTTATTCCTTGCTGTGGGACCTCTCTCCTCTGTCTGGGTGCTGGGGCCTAAATAACTGAAAGTGGCCTTCTCCAGTGGTGGGTGATATGATGCCTTATTCCTTGCTGTGGGACCTCTCTCCTCTGTCTGGGTGTTGGGGCCTAAATAACTGAAAGTGGCCTTCTCCAGTGGTGGATGATATGACACCTTCTTCCTTGCTGGGGGACCTCTCTCCTCTGTCTAAGTGCTGGGGCCTAAATAACTGAAAGTGGCCTTCTCCAGTGGTGGGTGATATGATGCATGATTCTGTGCTGTGGGACCTCTCTCCTCTGTCTGGGTGCTGGGGCCTAAATAACTGAAAGTGGCCTTCTCCAGTGGTGGGTGATATGACGCCTTCTTCCTTGCTGTGGGACCTCTCTCCTCTGTCTGGGTGCTGGGGCCAAAATAACTGAAAGTGGCCTTTTCCAGTGGTGGGTGATATGACTCCATATTCCTTGCTGTGGGACCTCTCTCCTCTGTCTGGGTGCTGGGGCCTAAATAACTGAAAGTGGCCTTCTCCAGTGGTGGGTGATATGACGCCTGATTCTCTGCTGTGGGACCTCTCTCCTCTGTCTGGGTACTGGGGCCTAAATACCTGAAAGTGGCCTTCTCCAGTGGTAGGTGATATGACGCCTTATTCCTTGCTGTGGGACCTCTCTCCTCTGTCTGGGTGCTGGGGCCTAAATAACTGAAAGTGGCCTTCTCCAGTGATGGGTGATATGACGCATGATTCTCTGCTGTGGGACCTCTCTCCTCTGTCTGGGTGCTGGGGCCTAAATAACTGAAACTGGCCTTCTCCAGTGGTGGGTGATATGACTCCTTATTCCTTGCTGTGGGACCTCTCTCCTCTGTCTGGGTGCTGGGGCCTAAATAACTGAAAGTGGCCTTCTCCAGTGGTGGGTGATATGATGCATGATTCTGTGCTCTGGGACCTCTCTCCTCTGTCTGGGTGCTGGGGCCTAAATAACTGAAAGTGGCCTTCTCCAGTGGTGGGTGATATGATGCCTTATTCCTTGCTGTGGGACCTCTCTCCTCTGTCTGGGTGCTGGGGCCTAAATAACTGAAAGTGGCCTTCTCCAGTGGTGGGTGATATGACGCCTTATTCCTTGCTGTGGGACCTCTCTCCTCTGTCTGGGTGCTGGGGCCTAAATAACTGAAAGTGGCCTTCTCCAGTGGTGGGTGATATGACGCCTGATTCTCTGCTGTGGGACCTCTCTCCTCTGTCTGGGTGCTGGGGCCTAAATAACTGAAAGTGGCCTTCTCCAGTGGTGGGTGATATGACGCCTTATTCCTTGCTGTGGGACCTCTCTCCTCTGTCTGGGTGCTGGGGCCTAAATAACTGAAAGTGGCCTTCTCCAGTGGTGGGTGATATGACGCATGATTCTCTGCTGTGGGACCTCTCTCCTCTGTCTGGGTGCTGGGGCCTAAATAACTGAAAGTGGCCTTCTCCAGTGGTGGGTGATATGACGCCTGATTCCTTGCTGTGGGACCTCTCTCCTCTGTCTGGGTGCTGGGGCCTAAATAACTGAAAGTGGCCTTCTCCAGTGGTGGGTGATATGACGCATGATTCTCTGCTGTGGGACCTCTCTCCTCTGTCTGGGTGCTGGGGCCTAAATAACTGAAAGTGGCCTTCTCCAGTGGTGGGTGATATGACGCCTTATTCCTTGCTGTGGGACCTCTCTCCTCTGTCTGGGTGCTGGGGCCTAAATAACTGAAAGTGGCCTTCTCCAGTGGTGGGTGATATGATGCATGATTCTCTGCTGTGGGACCTCTCTCCTCTGTCTGGGTGCTGGGGCCTAAATAACTGAAAGTGGCCTTCTCCAGTGGTGGGTGATATGACGCCTGATTCCTTGCTGTGGGACCTCTCTCCTCTGTCTGGGTGCTGGGGCCTAAATAACTGAAAGTGGCCTTCTCCAGTGGTGGGTGATATGACGCCTTATTCCTTGCTGTGGGACCTCTCTCCTCTGTCTGGGTGCTGGGGCCTAAATAACTGAAAGTGGCCTTCTCCAGTGGTGGGTGATATGATGCATGATTCTCTGCTGTGGGACCTCTCTCTCTGTCTGGGTGCTGGGGCCTAAATAACTGAAAGTGGCCTTCTCCAGTGGTGGGTGATATGACGCCTTATTCCTTGCTGTGGGACCTCTCTCCTCTGTCTGGGTGCTGGGGCCTAAATAACTGAAAGTGGCCTTCTCCAGTGGTGGGTGATATGACGCCTGATTCTCTTGCTGTGGGACCTCTCTCCTCTGTCTGGGTGCTGGGGCCTAAATAACTGAAAGTGGCCTTCTCCAGTGGTGGGTGATATGATGCATGATTCTGTGCTGTGGGACCTCTCTCCTCTGTCTGGGTGCTGGGGCCTAAATAACTGAAAGTGGCCTTCTCCAGTGGTGGGTGATATGACGCCTTATTCCTTGCTGTGGGACCTCTCTCCTCTGTCTGGGTGCTGGGGCCTAAATAACTGAAAGTGGCCTTCTCCAGTGGTGGGTGATATGACGCCTTATTCCTTGCTGTGGGACCTCTCTCCTCTGTCTGGGTGCTGGGGCCTAAATAACTGAAAGTGGCCTTCTCCAGTGGTGGGTGATATGACGCATGATTCCTTGCTGTGGGACCTCTCTCCTCTGTCTGGGTGCTGGGGCCTAAATAACTGAAAGTGGCCTTCTCCAGTGGTGGGTGATATAACGCATGATTCTCTGCTGTGGGACCTCTCTCCTCTGTCTGGGTGCTGGGGCCTAAATAACTGAAAGTGGCCTTCTCCAGTGGTGGGTGATATGACGCCTTATTCCTTGCTGTGGGACCTCTCTCCTCTGTCTGGGTGCTGGGGCCTAAATAACTGAAAGTGGCCTTCTCCAGTGGTGGGTGATATGATGCCTTATTCCTGTGCTGTGGGACCTCTCTCCTCTGTCTGGGTGCTGGGGCCTAAATAACTGCAAAGTGGCCTTCTCCAGTGGTGGGTGATATGAAGCATGATTCTCTTGCTGTGGGACCTCTCTCCTCTGTCTGGGTGCTGGGGCCTAAATAACTGAAAGTGGCCTTCTCCAGTGGTGGGTGATATGATGCCTTATTCCTTGCTGTGGGACCTCTCTCCTCTGTCTGGGTGCTGGGGCCTAAATAACTGAAAGTGGCCTTCTCCAGTGGTGGGTGATATGATGCATGATTCTGTGCTGTGGGACCTCTCTCCTCTGTCTGGGTGCTGGGGCCTAAATAACTGAAAGTGGCCTTCTCCAGTGGTGGGTGATATGACGCCTTATTCCTTGCTGTGGGACCTCTCTCCTCTGTCTGGGTGCTGGGGCCTAAATAACTGAAAGTGGCCTTCTCCAGTGGTGGGTGATATGACTCCTTATTCCTTGCTGTGGGACCTCTCTCCTCTGTCTGGGTGCTGGGGCCTAAATAACTGAAAGTGGCCTTCTCCAGTGGTGGGTGATATGACACCTTCTTCCTTGCTGGGGACCTCTCTCCTCTGTCTAGGTGCTGGGGCCTAAATAACTGAAAGTGGCCTTCTCCAGTGGTGGGTGATATGATGCATGATTCTGTGCTGTGGGACCTCTCTCCTCTGTCTGGGTGCTGGGGCCTAAATAACTGAAAGTGGCCTTCTCCAGTGGTGGGTGATATGACGCCTTCTTCCTTGCTGTGGGACCTCTCTCCTCTGTCTGGGTGCTGGGGCCTAAATAACTGAAAGTGGCCTTTTCCAGTGGTGGGTGATATGACTCCTTATTCCTTGCTGTGGGACCTCTCTCTTCTGTCTGGGTGCTGGGGCCTAATTAACTGAAAGTGGCCTTCTCCAGTGGTGGGTGATATGACGCCTGATTCTCTGCTTTGGGACTTCTCTCCTCTGTCTGGGTACTGGGGCCTAAATACCTAAAAGTGGCCTTCTCCAGGGGTAGGTGATATGACGCCTTATTCCTTGCTGTGCGACCTCTCTCCTCTTTCTGGGTGCTGGGGCCTAAATAACTGAAAGTGGCCTGCTCCAGTGATGGGTGATATGACGCATGATTCTCTGCTGTGGGACCTCTCTCCTCTGTCTGGGTGCTGGGGCCTAAATAACTGAAACTGGCCTTCTCCAGTGGTGGGTGATATGACTCCTTATTCCTTGCTGTGGGACCTCTCTCCTCTGTCTGGGTGCTGAGGCCTAAATAACTGAAAGTGGCTTTCTCCAGTGGTGGGTGATATGATGCATGATTCTGTGCTCTGGGACCTCTCTTCTCTGTCTGGGTGCTGGGGCCTAAATAACTGAAAGTGGCCTTCTCCAGTGGTGGGTGATATGATGCCTTATTCCTTGCTGTGGGACCGCTCTCCTCTGTCTGGGTGCTGGGGCCTAAATAACTGAAAGTGGCCTTCTCCAGTGGTGGGTGATATGACGCCTTATTCCTTGCTGTGGGACCTCTCTCCTCTGTCTGGATGCTGGGGCCTAAATAACTGAAAGTGGCCTTCTCCAGTGGTGGGTGATATGACGCCTGATTCTCTGCCTCGGGACCTCTCTCCTCTGTCTGGGTACTGGGGCCTAAATACCTCAAAGTGGCCTTCTCCAGGGGTAGGTGATATGACGCCTTATTCCTTGCTGTGGGACCTCTCTCTTCTGTCTGAGTGCTGGGGCCTAAATAACTGAAAGTGGCCTTCTCCAGTGATGTGTGATATGACGAATGATTCTCTGCTGTGGGACCTCTCTCCTCTGCCTGGGTGCTGGGGCCTAAATAACTGAAAGTGGCCTTCTCCAGTGGTGGGTGAAATGACGCCTTATTCCTTGCTGTGGGACCTCTTTCCTCTGTCTGGTTGCTGGGGCCTAAATATCTGAAAGTGGCCTTCTCCAATTGTGGGTGATATGACGCATGATTCTCTGCTGTGGGACCTCACTCCTCTGTCTGGGTGATGGAGCCTAAATAACTGAAAGTGGCCTTCTCCAGTGGTGGGTGATATCAAGCCTTATTCCTTGCTGTGGGACCTCTCTCCTCTGTCTGGGTGCTGGGGCCTAAATAACTGAAAGTGGCCTTCTCCATTGGTGGGTGAGATAATGCCTTATTCCTTGCTGTGGGACCTCTCTCCTCTGTCTGGGTGCTGGGGCCTAAATAACTGAAAATGGCCTTCTCCAGTGGTGGGTGATATGACGCATGCTTCTCTGCTGTGGGACCTCTCTCCTCTGTCTGGGTGCTGAGGCCTAAATAACTGAAAGTGGCTTTCTCCAGTGGTGGGTGATATGATGCATGATTCTGTGCTGTGGGACCTCTCTCCTCTGTCTGAGTGCTGGGGCCTAAATAACTGAAAGTGGCCTTCTCCAGTGATGGGTGATATGACGCATGATTCTCTGCTGTGGGACCTCTCTCCTTTGCCTGGGTGCTGGGGCCTAAATAACTGAAAGTGGCCTTCTCCAGTGGTGGGTGAAATGACGCATGATTCTCTGCTGTGGGACCTCTCTCCTCTGTCTGGGTGCTGGGGCCTAAATAACTGAAAGTGGCCTTCTCCAGTGGTGGGTTATATGATGCCTTATTCCTTGCTGTGGGACCTCTCTGCTCTGTCTGGGTGCTGAAGCCTAAATAACTGAAAATGGCCTTCTCCAGTGGTGGGTGATATGATGCATTATTCTCTGCTGTGGGACCTCTCTCCTCTGTCTGGGTGCTGGGGCCTAAATAACTGAAAGTGGCCTTCTCCAGTGGTGGGTGATATGATGCCTTATTTCTTGTTGTGGGACCTCTCTCCTCTGTCTGGGTGCTGGGGCCTAAATAACTGAAAGTGGCCTTCTCCAGTGGTGGGTGATATTATGCATGATTCTGTGCTGTGGGAGCTCTCTCCTCTGTCTGGGTACTGGGGCCTAAATAACTCAAAGTGGCCTTCTCCAGTGGTGGGTGATATGACGCCTTATTCCTTGCTGTGGGACCTCTCTCCTCTGTCTGGGTCCTGGGCCTAAATAACTGAAAGTGGCATTCTCCAGTGGTGGGTGAAATGACGCCTTATTCCTTGCTGTGGGACCTCTCTCCTCTGTCTGGGTGCTGGGGCCTAAATAACTGAAACTATCCTTCTCCAGTGGTGGGTGATATAACGCATGATTCTCTGCTGTGGGACCTCTCTCCTCTGTCTAGGTGCTGGGGCCTAAATAACTGAAAGTGGCCTTCTCCAGTGGTAGGTGATATGATGCCTTATTTGTTGCTGTGGGACCTCTCTCCTCTGTTTGGGTGCTGGGGCCTAAATAACTGAAAGAGGCCTTCTCCAGTGGTGGGTGATATTATGCATGATTCTGTGCTGTGGGACCTCTATCCTCTTTCTGGGTTCTGAGGCCTAAATAACTTAAAGTGGCCTTCTCCAGTGGTGGGTGATATGACGCCTTATTCCTTGCTGTGGGGCCTCTCACCTCTGTCTGGGTGCTGGGGCCTAAATAACTGAAAGTGGCCTTCTCCAGTGGTGGGTTATATGATGCCTTATTCCTTGCTGTGGGACCTCTCTCCTCTGTCTGGGTGCTGGGGCCTAAATAACTGAAAGTGTCATTCTCCAGTGGTGGGTGAAATGACGCCTTATTCCTTGCTGTGGGACCTCTCTCCTCTGTCTGGGTGTTGGGGCCTAAATAACTGAAAGTGGCCTTCTCCAGTGGTGGATGATATGACACCTTCTTCCTTGCTGGGGACCTCTCTCCTCTGTCTAGGTGCTGGGGCCTAAATAACTGAAAGTGGCCTTCTCCAGTGGTGGGTGATATGATGCATGATTCTGTGCTGTGGGACCTCTCTCCTCTGTCTGGGTGCTGGGGCCTAAATAACTGAAAGTGGCCTTCTCCAGTGGTGGGTGATATGACGCCTTCTTACTTGCTGTGGGACCTCTCTCCTCTGTCTGGGTGCTGGGGCCTAAATAACTGAAAGTGGCCTTTTCCAGTGGTGGGTGATATGACTCCTTATTCCTTGCTGTGGGACCTCTCTCTTCTGTCTGGGTGCTGGGGCCTAATTAACTGAAAGTGGCCTTCTCCAGTGGTGGGTGATATGACGCCTGATTCTCTGCTTTGGGACTTCTCTCCTCTGTCTGGGTACTGGGGCCTAAATACCTAAAAGTGGCCTTCTCCAGGGGTAGGTGATATGACGCCTTATTCCTTGCTGTGCGACCTCTCTCCTCTTTCTGGGTGCTGGGGCCTAAATAACTGAAAGTGGCCTGCTCCAGTGATGGGTGATATGAAGCATGATTCTCTGCTGTGGGACCTCTCTCCTCTGTCTGGGTGCTGGGGCCTAAATAACTGAAAGTGGCCTTCTCCAGTGGTGGGTGATATGACTCCTTATTCCTTGCTGTGGGACCTCTCTCCTCTGTCTGGGTGCTGAGGCCTAAATAACTGAAAGTGGCTTTCTCCAGTGGTGGGTGATATGATGCATGATTCTGTGCTCTGGGACCTCTCTTCTCTGTCTGGGTGCTGGGGCCTAAATAACTGAAAGTGGCCTTCTCCAGTGGTGGGTGATATGATGCCTTATTCCTTGCTGTGGGACCGCTCTCCTCTGTCTGGGTGCTGGGGCCTAAATAACTGAAAGTGGCCTTCTCCAGTGGTGGGTGATATGACGCCTTATTCCTTGCTGTGGGACCTCTCTCCTCTGTCTGGATGCTGGGACCTAAATAACTGAAAGTGGCCTTCTCCAGTGGTGGGTGATATGACGCCTGATTCTCTGCCTCGGGACCTCTCTCCTCTGTCTGGGTACTGGGGCCTAAATACCTGAAAGTGGCCTTCTCCAGTGGTAGGTGATATGACGCCTTATTCCTTGCTGTGCGACCTCTCTCCTCTTTCTGGGTGCTGGGGCCTAAATAACTGAAAGTGGCCTGCTCCAGTGATGGGTGATATGACGCATGATTCTCTGCTGTGGGACCTCTCTCCTCTGTCTGGGTGCTGGGGCCTAAATAACTGAAACTGGCCTTCTCCAGTGGTGGGTGATATGACTCCTTATTCCTTGCTGTGGGACCTCTCTCCTCTGTCTGGGTGCTGAGGCCTAAATAACTGAAAGTGGCTTTCTCCAGTGGTGGGTGATATGATGCATGATTCTGTGCTCTGGGACCTCTCTTCTCTGTCTGGGTGCTGGGGCCTAAATAACTGAAAGTGGCCTTCTCCAGTGGTGGGTGATATGATGCCTTATTCCTTGCTGTGGGACCGCTCTCCTCTGTCTGGGTGCTGGGGCCTAAATAACTGAAAGTGGCCTTCTCCAGTGGTGGGTGATATGACGCCTTATTCCTTGCTGTGGGACCTCTCTCCTCTGTCTGGATGCTGGGGCCTAAATAACTGAAAGTGGCCTTCTCCAGTGGTGGGTGATATGACGCCTGATTCTCTGCCTCGGGACCTCTCTCCTCTGTCTGGGTACTGGGGCCTAAATACCTCAAAGTGGCCTTCTCCAGGGGTAGGTGATATGACGCCTTATTCCTTGCTGTGGGACCTCTCTCTTCTGTCTGAGTGCTGGGGCCTAAATAACTGAAAGTGGCCTTCTCCAGTGATGTGTGATATGACGAATGATTCTCTGCTGTGGGACCTCTCTCCTCTGCCTGGGTGCTGGGGCCTAAATAACTGAAAGTGGCCTTCTCCAGTGGTGGGTGAAATGACGCCTTATTCCTTGCTGTGGGACCTCTTTCCTCTGTCTGGTTGCTGGGGCCTAAATATCTGAAAGTGGCCTTCTCCAATTGTGGGTGATATGACGCATGATTCTCTGCTGTGGGACCTCACTCCTCTGTCTGGGTGATGGAGCCTAAATAACTGAAAGTGGCCTTCTCCAGTGGTGGGTGATATCAAGCCTTATTCCTTGCTGTGGGACCTCTCTCCTCTGTCTGGGTGCTGGGGCCTAAATAACTGAAAGTGGCCTTCTCCATTGGTGGGTGAGATAATGCCTTATTCCTTGCTGTGGGACCTCTCTCCTCTGTCTGGGTGCTGGGGCCTAAATAACTGAAAATGGCCTTCTCCAGTGGTGGGTGATATGACGCATGATTCTCTGCTGTGGGACCTCTCTCCTCTGTCTGGGTGCTGGGGCCTAAATAACTGAAAGTGGCCTTCTCCAGTAGTGGGTGATATGACTCCTTATTCTTTGCTGTGGGACCTCTCTCCTCTGTCTGGGTGCTGAGGCCTAAATAACTGAAAGTGGCTTTCTCCAGTGGTGGGTGATATGATGCATGATTCTGTGCTGTGGGACCTCTCTCCTCTGTCTGAGTGCTGGGGCCTAAATAACTGAAAGTGGCCTTCTCCAGTGATGGGTGATATGACGCATGATTCTCTGCTGTGGGACCTCTCTCCTTTGCCTGGGTGCTGGGGCCTAAATAACTGAAAGTGGCCTTCTCCAGTGGTGGGTGAAATGACGCATGATTCTCTGCTGTGGGACCTCTCTCCTCTGTCTGGGTGCTGGGGCCTAAATAACTGAAAGTGGCCTTCTCCAGTGGTGGGTTATATGATGCCTTATTCCTTGCTGTGGGACCTCTCTCCTCTGTCTGGGTGCTGAAGCCTAAATAACTGAAAATGGCCTTCTCCAGTGGTGGGTGATATGATGCATTATTCTCTGCTGTGGGACCTCTCTCCTCTGTCTGGGTGCTGGGGCCTAAATAACTGAAAGTGGCCTTCTCCAGTGGTGGGTGATATGATGCCTTATTTCTTGCTGTGGGACCTCTCTCCTCTGTCTGGGTGCTGGGGCCTAAATAACTGAAAGTGGCCTTCTCCAGTGGTGGGTGATATTATGCATGATTCTGTGCTGTGGGAGCTCTCTCCTCTGTCTGGGTACTGGGGCCTAAATAACTCAAAGTGGCCTTCTCCAGTGGTGGGTGATATGACGCCTTATTCCTTGCTGTGGGACCTCTCTCCTCTGTCTGGGTCCTGGGGCCTAAATAACTGAAAGTGGCCTTCTCCAGTGGTGGGTGATATGACTCCTTATTCCTTGCTGTGGGACCTCTCTCCTCTGTCTGGGTGCTGGGGCCTAAATAACTGAAACTGGCCTTCTCCAGTGGTGGGTGATATAACGCATGATTCTCTGCTGTGGGACCTCTCTCCTCTGTCTAGGTGCTGGGGCCTAAATAACTGAAAGTGGCCTTCTCCAGTGGTGGGTGATATGATGCCTTATTTGTTGCTGTGGGTCCTCTCTCCTCTGTTTGGGTGCTGGGGCCTAAATAACTGAAAGTGGCCTTCTCCAGTGGTGGGTGATATTATGCATGATTCTGTGCTGTGGGACCTCTATCCTCTTTCTGGGTTCTGAGGCCTAAATAACTTAAAGTGGCCTTCTCCAGTGGTGGGTGATATGACGCCTTATTCCTTGCTGTGGGGCCTCTCACCTCTGTCTGGGTGCTGGGGCCTAAATAACTGAAAGTGGCCTTCTCCAGTGGTGGGTGATATGATGCCTTATTCCTTGCTGTGGGACCTCTCTCCTCTGTCTGGGTGCTGGGGCCTAAATAACTGAAAGTGTCATTCTCCAGTGGTGGGTGAAATGACGCCTTATTCCTTGCTGTGGGACCTCTCACCTCTGTCTGGGTGCTGGGGCCTAAATAACTGAAAGTGGCCTTCTCCAGTGGTGGGTTATATGATGCCTTATTCCTTGCTGTGGGACCTCTCTCCTCTGTCTGGGTGCTGAAGCCTAAATAACTGAAAATGGCCTTCTCCAGTGGTGGGTGATATGATGCATGATTCTCTGCTGTGGGACCTCTCTCCTCTGTCTGGGTGCTGGGGCCTAAATAACTGAAAGTGGCCTTCTCCAGTGGTGGGTGATATGACACCTTCTTCCTTGCTGGGGACCTCTCGCCTCTGTCTAGGTGCTGGGGCCTAAATAACTGAAAGTGGCCTTCTCCAGTGGTTAGTGATATGATGCATGATTCTGTGCTGTGGGACCTCTCTCCTCTGTCTGGGTGCTGGGGCCTAAATAACTGAAAGTGGCCTTCTCCAGTGGTGGGTGATATGACGCCTTCTTCCTTGCTGTGGGACCTCTCTCCTCTGTCTGGGTGCTGGGGCCTAAATAACTGAAAGTGGCCTTTTCCAGTGGTGGGTGATATGACTCCTTATTCCTTGTTGTGGGACCTCTCTCTTCTGTCTGGGTGCTGGGGCCTGATTAACTGAAAGTGGCCTTCTCCAGTGGTGGGTGATATGACGCCTGATTCTCTGCTTTGGGACTTCTCTCCTCTGTCTGGGTTCTGGGGCCTAAATACCTAAAAGTGGCCTTCTCCAGGGGTAGGTGATATGACGCCTTATTCCTTGCTGTGCGACCTCTCTCCTCTTTCTGGGTGCTGGGGCCTAAATAACTGAAAGTGGCCTGCTCCAGTGATGGCTGATATGACGCATGATTCTCTGCTGTGGGACCTCTCTCCTCTGTCTGGGTGCTGGGGCCTAAATAACTGAAACTGGCCTTCTCCAGTGGTGGGTGATATGACTCCTTATTCCTTGCTGTGGGACCTCTCTCCTCTGTCTGGGTGCTGAGGCCTAAATAACTGAAAGTGGCTTTCTCCAGTGGTGGGTGATATGATGCATGATTCTGTGCTCTGGGACCTCTCTTCTCTGTCTGGGTGCTGGGGCCTAAATAACTGAAAGTGGCCTTCTCCAGTGGAGGGTGATATGATGCCTTATTCCTTGCTGTGGGACCGCTCTCCTCTGTCTGGGTGCTGGGGCCTAAATAACTGAAAGTGGCCTTCTCCAGTGGTGGGTGATATGACGCCTTATTCCTTGCTGTGGGACCTCTCTCCTCTGTCTGGATGCTGGGGCCTAAATAACTGAAAGTGGCCTTCTCCAGTGGTGGGTGATATGACGCCTGATTCTCTGCCTCGGGACCTCTCTCCTCTGTCTGGGTACTGGGGCCTAAATACCTCAAAGTGGCCTTCTCCAGGGGTAGGTGATATGACGCCTTATTCCTTGCTGTGGGACCTCTCTCTTCTGTCTGAGTGCTGGGGCCTAAATAACTGAAAGTGGCCTTCTCCAGTGATGTGTGATATGACGAATGATTCTCTGCTGTGGGACCTCTCTCCTCTGCCTGGGTGCTGGGGCCTAAATAACTGAAAGTGGCCTTCTCCAGTGGTGGGTGAAATGACGCCTTATTCCTTGCTGTGGGACCTCTTTCCTCTGTCTGGTTGCTGGGGCCTAAATATCTGAAAGTGGCCTTCTCCAATTGTGGGTGATATGACGCATGATTCTCTGCTGTGGGACCTCACTCCTCTGTCTGGGTGATGGAGCCTAAATAACTGAAAGTGGCCTTCTCCAGTGGTGGGTGATATCAAGCCTTATTCCTTGCTGTGGGACCTCTCTCCTCTGTCTGGGTGCTGGGGCCTAAATAACTGAAAGTGGCCTTCTCCATTGGTGGGTGAGATAATGCCTTATTCCTTGCTTTGGGACCTCTCTCCTTTGTCTGGGTCCTGGGCCTAAATAACTGAAAGTGGCATTCTCCAGTGGTGGGTGAAATGACTCCTTATTCCTTGCTGTGGGACGTCTCTCCTCTGTCTGGGTGCTGGGGTCTAAATAACTGAAACTGGCCTTCTCCAGTGGTGGGTGATATAACGCATGATTCTCTGCTGTGGGACCTCTCTCCTCTGTCTAGGTGCTGGGGCCTAAATAACTGAAAGTGGCCTTCTCCAGTGGTGGGTGATATGATGCCTTATTTGTTGCTGTGGGACCTCTCTCCTCTGTTTGGGTGCTGGGGCCTAAATAACTGAAAGTGGCCTTCTCCAGTGGTGGGTGATATTATGCATGATTCTGTGAAGTGGGACCTCTATCCTCTTTCTGGGTTCTGAGGCCTAAATAACTTAAAGTGGCCTTCTCCAGTGGTGGGTGATATGACGCCTTATTCCTTGCTGTGGGGCCTCTCACCTCTGTCTGGGTGCTGGGGCCTAAATAACTGAAAGTGGCCTTCTCCAGTGGTGGGTTATATGATGCCTTATTCCTTGCTGTGGGACCTCTCTCCTCTGTCTGGGTGCTGGGGCCTAAATAACTGAAAGTGTCATTCTCCAGTGGTGGGTGAAATGACGCCATATTCCTTGCTGTGGGACCTCTCACCTCTGTCTGGGTGCTGGGGCCTAAATAACTGAAAGTGGCCTTCTCCAGTGGTGGGTTATATGATGCCTTATTCCTTGCTGTGGGACCTCTCTCCTCTGTCTGGGTGCTGAAGCCTAAATAACTGAAAATGGCCTTCTCCAGTGGTGGGTGATAGGATGCATGATTCTCTGCTGTGGGACCTCTCTCCTCTGTCTGGGTGCTGGGGCCTAAATAACTGAAAGTGGCCTTCTCCAGTGGTGGGTGATATGATGCCTTATTTCTTGTTGTGGGACCTCTCTCCTCTGTCTGGGTGCTGGGGCCTAAATAACTGAAAGTGGCCTTCTCCAGTGGTGGGTGATATTATGCATGATTCTGTGCTGTGGGAGCTCTCTCCTCTGTCTGGGTACTGGGGCCTAAATAACTCAAAGTGGCCTTCTCCAGTGGTGGGTGATATGACGCCTTATTCCTTGCTGTGGGACCTCTCTCCTCTGTCTGGGTGCTGGGGCCTAAATAACTGAAAGTGGCATTCTCCAGTGGTGGGTGAAATGACGCCATATTCCTTGCTGTGGGACCTCTCTCCTCTGTCTGGGTGCTGGGGCCTAAATAACTGAAAGTGGCCTTCTCCAGTGGTGGGTGATATGACGCATGACTCTCTGATGTGGGACCTCTCTCCTCTGTCTGGGTGCTGGGGCCTAAATAACTGAAAATGGCATTTTCCAGTGGTGGGTGATATAACGCATGATTCTCTGCTGTGGGACCTCTCTCCTCTGTCTGGGTGCTGGGGCCTAAATAACTGAAAGTGGCCTTCTCCATTGGTGGGTGATATGACTCCTTAGTCCTTGCTGTGGGACCTCTCTCCTCTGTCTGGCTGCTGGGGCCTAAATAACTGAAAGTGGCCTTCTCCAGTGGTGGGTGATATGATGCATGATTCTGTGCTGTGGGACCTCTCTCCTCTGTCTGGGTGCTGGGGCCTAAAAACTAAAAATGGCCTACTCCAGTTGTGGGTGATATGAAGCATGATTCTCTGCTGTGGGACCTCTCTCCTCTGACTGGGTGCTGGGGCCTAAATAACTGAAAGTGGCCTTCTCCAGTGGTGGGTGATATGATGCCTGATTCTGTGCTGTGGGACCTCTCTCCTCTGTCTGGGTGCTGGGGCCTAAATAACTGAAAATGGCCTACTCCAGTTGTGGGTGATATGAAGCATGATTCTCTGCTGTGGGACCTCTCTCCTCTGACTGGGTGCTGGGGCCTAAATAACTGAAAGTGGCCTTCTCCAGTGGTGGGTGATATGATGCCTTATTCCTTGCTGTGGGACCTCTCTCCTCTGTCTGGGAGCTGGGGCCTAAATAACTGAAAGTGGCCTTCTCCAGTGGTGGGTGATATGACTCCTTATTCCTTGCTGTGGGACCTCTCTCCTCTGTCTGGGTGCTGGGGCCTAAATAACTGAAAGTGGCCTTCTCCAGTGGTGGGTGATATGATGCATGATTCTGTGCTGTGGGACCTCTCTCCTCTGTCTGGGTGCTGGGGCCTAAATAACTGAAAGTGGCCTTCTCCAGTGGTGGGTGATATGACGCCTTATTCCTTGCTGTGGGACCTCTCTCCTCTGTCTGGGTGTTGGGGCCTAAATAACTGAAAGTGGCCTTCTCCAGTGGTGGATGATATGACACCTTCTTCCTTGCTGGGGACCTCTCTCCTCTGTCTAGGTGCTGGGGCCTAAATAACTGAAAGTGGCCTTCTCCAGTGGTGGGTGATATGATGCATGATTCTGTGCTGTGGGACCTCTCTCCTCTGTCTGGGTGCTGGGGCCTAAATAACTGAAAGTGGCCTTCTCCAGTGGTGGGTGATATGACGCCTTCTTACTTGCTGTGGGACCTCTCTCCTCTGTCTGGGTGCTGGGGCCTAAATAACTGAAAGTGGCCTTTTCCAGTGGTGGGTGATATGACTCCTTATTCCTTGCTGTGGGACCTCTCTCTTCTGTCTGGGTGCTGGGGCCTAATTAACTGAAAGTGGCCTTCTCCAGTGGTGGGTGATATGACGCCTGATTCTCTGCTTTGGGACTTCTCTCCTCTGTCTGGGTACTGGGGCCTAAATACCTAAAAGTGGCCTTCTCCAGGGGTAGGTGATATGACGCCTTATTCCTTGCTGTGCGACCTCTCTCCTCTTTCTGGGTGCTGGGGCCTAAATAACTGAAAGTGGCCTGCTCCAGTGATGGGTGATATGAAGCATGATTCTCTGCTGTGGGACCTCTCTCCTCTGTCTGGGTGCTGAGGCCTAAATAACTGAAAGTGGCTTTCTCCAGTGGTGGGTGATATGATGCATGATTCTGTGCTCTGGGACCTCTCTTCTCTGTCTGGGTGCTGGGGCCTAAATAACTGAAAGTGGCCTTCTCCAGTGGTGGGTGATATGATGCCTTATTCCTTGCTGTGGGACCGCTCTCCTCTGTCTGGGTGCTGGGGCCTAAATAACTGAAAGTGGCCTTCTCCAGTGGTGGGTGATATGACGCCTTATTCCTTGCTGTGGGACCTCTCTCCTCTGTCTGGATGCTGGGACCTAAATAACTGAA
This sequence comes from Bufotes viridis, assembly GCA_033119425.1. Lineage (NCBI taxonomy): Eukaryota > Metazoa > Chordata > Amphibia > Anura > Bufonidae > Bufotes > Bufotes viridis. The sequence continues at coordinate 4,519 of JAKVIS010000419.1, read as the reverse complement.
AGTGGCCTTCTCCAGTGGTGGGTGATATGACGCCTGATTCTCTGCCTCGGGACCTCTCTCCTCTGTCTGGGTACTGGGGCCTAAATACCTCAAAGTGGCCTTCTCCAGGGGTAGGTGATATGACGCCTTATTCCTTGCTGTGGGACCTCTCTCTTCTGTCTGAGTGCTGGGGCCTAAATAACTGAAAGTGGCCTTCTCCAGTGATGTGTGATATGACGAATGATTCTCTGCTGTGGGACCTCTCTCCTCTGCCTGGATGCTGGGGCCTAAATAACTGAAAGTGGCCTTCTCCAGTGGTGGGTGAAATGACGCCTTCTTCCTTGCTGTGGGACCTCTTTCCTCTGTCTGGTTGCTGGGGCCTAAATATCTGAAAGTGGCCTTCTCCAATTGTGGGTGATATGACGCATGATTCTCTGCTGTGGGACCTCACTCCTCTGTCTGGGTGATGGAGCCTAAATAACTGAAAGTGGCCTTCTCCAGTGGTGGGTGATATGACGCCTTCTTCCTTGCTGTGGGACCTCTCTCCTCTGTCTGGGTGCTGGGGCCTAAATAACTGAAAGTGGCCTTCTCCATTGGTGGGTGAGATAATGCCTTATTCCTTGCTGTGGGACCTCTCTCCTCTGTCTGGGTGCTGGGGCCTAAATAACTGAAAATGGCCTTCTCCAGTGGTGGGTGATATGACGCATGCTTCTCTGCTGTGGGACCTCTCTCCTCTGTCTGGGTGCTGGGGCCTAAATAACTGAAAGTGGCCTTCTCCAGTAGTGGGTGATATGACTCCTTATTCTTTGCTGTGGGACCTCTCTCCTCTGTCTGGGTGCTGAGGCCTAAATAACTGAAAGTGGCTTTCTCCAGTGGTGGGTGATATGATGCATGATTCTGTGCTGTGGGACCTCTCTCCTCTGTCTGAGTGCTGGGGCCTAAATAACTGAAAGTGGCCTTCTCCAGTGATGGGTGATATGACGCATGATTCTCTGCTGTGGGACCTCTCTCCTTTGCCTGGGTGCTGGGGCCTAAATAACTGAAAGTGGCCTTCTCCAGTGGTGGGTGAAATGACGCATGATTCTCTGCTGTGGGACCTCTCTCCTCTGTCTGGGTGCTGGGGCCTAAATAACTGAAAGTGGCCTTCTCCAGTGGTGGGTTATATGATGCCTTATTCCTTGCTGTGGGACCTCTCTGCTCTGTCTGGGTGCTGAAGCCTAAATAACTGAAAATGGCCTTCTCCAGTGGTGGGTGATATGATGCATTATTCTCTGCTGTGGGACCTCTCTCCTCTGTCTGGGTGCTGGGGCCTAAATAACTGAAAGTGGCCTTCTCCAGTGGTGGGTGATATTATGCATGATTCTGTGCTGTGGGAGCTCTCTCCTCTGTCTGGGTACTGGGGCCTAAATAACTCAAAGTGGCCTTCTCCAGTGGTGGGTGATATGATGCCTTATTCCTTGCTGTGGGACCTCTCTCCTCTGTCTGGGTCCTGGGCCTAAATAACTGAAAGTGGCATTCTCCAGTGGTGGGTGAAATGACTCCTTATTCCTTGCTGTGGGACCTCTCTCCTCTGTCTGGGTGCTGGGGCCTAAATAACTGAAACTGGCCTTCTCCAGTGGTGGGTGATATAACGCATGATTCTCTGCTGTGGGACCTCTCTCCTCTGTCTAGGTGCTGGGGCCTAAATAACTGAAAGTGGCCTTCTCCAGTGGTGGGTGATATTATGCATGATTCTGTGCTGTGGGACCTCTATCCTCTTTCTGGGTTCTGAGGCCTAAATAACTTAAAGTGGCCTTCTCCAGTGGTGGGTGATATGACGCCTTATTCCTTGCTGTGGGGCCTCTCACCTCTGTCTGGGTGCTGGGGCCTAAATAACTAAAAGTGGCCTTCTCCAGTGGTGGGTTATATGATGCCTTATTCCTTGCTGTGGGACCTCTCTCCTCTGTCTGGGTGCTGGGGCCTAAATAACTGAAAATGTCATTCTCCAGTGGTGGGTGAAATGACGCCTTATTCCTTGCTGTGGGACCTCTCACCTCTGTCTGGGTGCTGGGGCCTAAATAACTGAAAGTGGCCTTCTCCAGTGGTGGGTTATATGATGCCTTCTTCCTTGCTGTGGGACCTCTCTCCTCTGTCTGGGTGCTGAAGCCTAAATAACTGAAAATGGCCTTCTCCAGTGGTGGGTGATATGATGCATGATTCTCTGCTGTGGGACCTCTCTCCTCTGTCTGGGTGCTGAGGCCTAAATAACTGAAAGTGGCCTTCTCCAGTGGTGGGTGATATGATGCCTTATTTCTTGTTATGGGACCTCTCTCCTCTGTCTGGGTGCTGGGGCCTAAATAACTGAAAGTGGCCTTCTCCAGTGGTGGGTGATATGACGCCTGATTCTCTGCCTCGGGAGCTCTCTCCTCTGTCTGGGTACTGGGGCCTAAATACCTCAAAGTGGCCTTCTCCAGGGGTAGGTGATATGACGCCTTATTCCTTGCTGTGGGACCTCTCTCTTCTGTCTGAGTGCTGGGGCCTAAATAACTGAAAGTGGCCTTCTCCAGTGATGTGTGATATGACGAATGATTCTCTGCTGTGGGACCTCTCTCCTCTGCCTGGGTGCTGGGGCCTAAATAACTGAAAGTGGCCTTCTCCAGTGGTGGGTGAAATGACGCCTTATTCCTTGCTGTGGGACCTCTTTCCTCTGTCTGGTTGCTGGGGCCTAAATATCTGAAAGTGGCCTTCTCCAATTGTGGGTGATATGACGCATGATTCTCTGCTGTGGGACCTCACTCCTCTGTCTGGGTGATGGAGCCTAAATAACTGAAAGTGGCCTTCTCCAGTGGTGGGTGATATCAAGCCTTATTCCTTGCTGTGGGACCTCTCTCCTCTGTCTGGGTGCTGCGGCCTAAATAACTGAAAGTGGCCTTCTCCATTGGTGGGTGAGATAATGCCTTATTCCTTGCTGTGGGACCTCTCTCCTCTGTCTGGGTGCTGGGGCCTAAATAACTGAAAATGGCCTTCTCCAGTGGTGGGTGATATGACGCATGCTTCTCTGCTGTGCGACCTCTCTCCTCTGTCTGGGTGCTGGGGCCTAAATAACTGAAAGTGGCCTTCTCCAGTAGTGGGTGATATGACTCCTTATTCTTTGCTGTGGGACCTCTCTCCTCTGTCTGGGTGCTGAGGCCTAAATAACTGAAAGTGGCTTTCTCCAGTGGTGGGTGATATGATGCATGATTCTGTGCTGTGGGACCTCTCTCCTCTGTCTGAGTGCTGGGGCCTAAATAACTGAAAGTGGCCTTCTCCAGTGATGGGTGATATGACGCATGATTCTCTGCTGTGGGACCTCTCTCCTTTGCCTGGGTGCTGGGGCCTAAATAACTGAAAGTGGCCTTCTCCAGTGGTGGGTGAAATGACGCATGATTCTCTGCTGTGGAACCTCTCTCCTCTGTCTGGGTGCTGGGGCCTAAATAACTGAAAGTGGCCTTCTCCAGTGGTGGGTTATATGATGCCTTATTCCTTGCTGTGGGACCTCTCTGCTCTGTCTGGGTGCTGAAGCCTAAATAACTGAAAATGGCCTTCTCCAGTGGTGGGTGATATGATGCATTATTCTCTGCTGTGGGACCTCTCTCCTCTGTCTGGGTGCTGGGGCCTAAATAACTGAAAGTGGCCTTCTCCAGTGGTGGGTGATATGATGCCTTATTTCTTGTTGTGGGACCTCTCTCCTCTGTCTGGGTGCTGGGGCCTAAATAACTGAAAGTGGCCTTCTCCATTGGTGGGTGATATTATGCATGATTCTGTGCTGTGGGAGCTCTCTCCTCTGTCTGGGTACTGGGGCCTAAATAACTCAAAGTGGCCTTCTCCAGTGGTGGGTGATATGACGCCTTATTCCTTGCTGTGGGACCTCTCTCCTCTGTCTGGGTCCTGGGCCTAAATAACTGAAAGTGGCATTCTCCAGTGGTGGGTGAAATGACGCCTTATTCCTTGCTGTGGGACCTCTCTCCTCTGTCTGGGTGCTGGGGCCTAAATAACTGAAACTATCCTTCTCCAGTGGTGGGTGATATAACGCATGATTCTCTGCTGTGGGACCTCTCTCCTCTGTCTAGGTGCTGGGGCCTAAATAACTGAAAGTGGCCTTCTCCAGTGGTAGGTGATATGATGCCTTATTTGTTGCTGTGGGACCTCTCTCCTCTGTTTGGGTGCTGGGGCCTAAATAACTGAAAGAGGCCTTCTCCAGTGGTGGGTGATATTATGCATGATTCTGTGCTGTGGGACCTCTATCCTCTTTCTGGGTTCTGAGGCCTAAATAACTTAAAGTGGCCTTCTCCAGTGGTGGGTGATATGACGCCTTATTCCTTGCTGTGGGTCCTCTCACCTCTGTCTGGGTGCTGGGGCCTAAATAACTGAAAGTGGCCTTCTCCAGTGGTGGGTTATATGATGCCTTATTCCTTGCTGTGGGACCTCTCTCCTCTGTCTGGGTGCTGGGGCCTAAATAACTGAAAGTGTCATTCTCCAGTGGTGGGTGAAATGACGCCTTATTCCTTGCTGTGGGACCTCT